>JANIHY010000004.1:46464215-46478666 GCA_027479065.1 Erythroxylum brevipes | reverse complement strand
GTTTATTAAGAAACGAGACATTACCATAAAATCCTTACGTAAGGTTTTGTGTTCAATTTTTGTTAATATAATGAATAGCAATCATTTTAATATTTAAATTGAGAATAGCAATGTAGTTTGTTCTTATATGAATCATTGATATGACAATGTAGTTTGTTCTTATATGAATAATTGATAAAATTGCTAAGATCACTTGTAAATTCAATTCTTCTAAAAAAAGGTAATTCAATCCAACGGTCTTAATACAAACCTAGTAAATTTATGGCTAAGATCGCTTGAATCACAATTAATCTTTTATCAAATATCAGCCATTGAAGTTGAAAAGTTTTTTTCTTGATGAAAACAAAGAAAAATTAAAGGTCATTCTATTCGTTCGAAAAAGAAAAAAAATTCATTCAATCTTTCATCCTACAATAACTTCTCAACCTCTCATATCTCAAACTACCATCCTACCATCCTATTCGAAGAATAATTGTTGAATAATTTATCTTTTTTTTCTAGTATGGATCTTTTATAAGACATTGTTTGATTTATTTTTACTTTGCTTGGGTTTAACATATTGGATTAATCTTTGATGGATTTTATATGCATACTTTTATGAATAATTTGTATTTGTTTTCATTAATTATTTTTATAATTTTTTGTCATATATATTGATATAAATAGGTTCTGGTTATCCTGAGAACCGAACCTGAAAATAGGTTAACCGATCCTATAGGTTCTTTAGGTTCAGGTTCAGGTTCAGGTTCAGGTTCGCGAAATTGCCAAACTGACATTCAGGTTCAGGTTCAGGTTATTTATGAACGGGTCAGGTTACCCTACCATGAACACCACTAATCATAAGGTTCCAATAAATTATTACTACTATAAAAATTAGAAAAGACAATATCTACTTAGAAGGATGTCCCAGTCTCCCATGCCATAATTCTTGCAAGTTTATTTCTCATACTTTATTTATTAGAACTCAAATTGGTGTCAGGAAAAGATAGACCCTATCATGCTCTTCATCAACTCCAATTAGGGTCCTTGAACTTCAATCATGTATCACGCATATTCTGTTAGTGCAATACGATTCTCTTAGCGTTTTAGTTACAGATAATAAATTGTAATTTATATATAGCACAAAGAGTGCATTATGCATAAAAAATTAATAAATAAAAACTTCTTCTTCTTCAATTTCAACATCTAATGCCTCTCAACTCTCTTCGCTTTTAGCTATAAGCTTCTACTTATTCATAAGTATCAAGTTTTGTATTGGTTTTTTTGTAGTTTTAGAAACACTATCGTTGTCTCTTTGCATCGACCATATTCATGGTTAGTCTTTTTGATTGTTTTTGGTGTTCTTTGAGTGGGCTTTAAGTTCAATTTATATCTTCTTGAGCTTGTTTGCTATCTATTTATCTAATTTGTGTTAGATGCTTTCGGGCATATACTAGTGATGCATTTGTTTTTTTTTACTTTAATGGGTCTTCATTTTTAGAGTTTTAGTTGTTCTTTTGTTGGTACTTAGATGGGGTTTTTAGCGTTTGGTTTCATAGATTAGAATGAAGTACTGGGTGCTTCTACCTTTTGCTTTATTCAGTTTTAGAGATTTAAAGCTCTATCTAGGGTTTAACGTTTGTGTTTATGCTTTGTTTCTCTCTCTACTGCTATTCCTCATCCATCACATCCATCTCCGATTAGTTGTTGATTTAGTTTCCATTTTATACTAATTAATTTAGTCATGCCTATTTGAAAAGTTCTCTTCTTGTTAATAAAAGTTAAGGTTTTTTTTCCCAATTTTTACTGTAAGGTATGCGAATGTAGTTGTCTTCGTAACGTAATTCCCTTGTTTTTAGTTAATCATAGTTGTATCTAGAACAATTTTGAAGTTTTTCATTTTTTCTTCTCATATATGTCTAGAATTTAAGCATATCAACTATCTTATCATCTACTTTACCATCATCGTACTTTTCTCTTCTATATAACCGATTCACCTACATTATACTTTGCTGATTGTATTCTATTTTCTATTGCACATCATTTGCTTCATCAGTTGTCTTCCCTTCTAATGTGAGCGGGACCATGGATCATCGAGCAGGACCAGGCAAAGAGCTAGCCATGCCAGAAGGGCCCATGACCAAAGCTAGGACCAAGAGAATTAAAGAGGCTCTTTGGACGCATGTGGGCTTTTATATTGAGAAGATGTCGAGTTCCAAGCCTATTGGAGGACAATTTAATGGAATTGAGCCCAAACTAATTCATCTAACTCAAATCCTTCAACCGATTACACTTAGAGCTTGAAGACACGAAGACTTGGGCTATTTTAATGCTTTATCACTTAATCCCAATAGTATATCAGACCTATTTATTTAATTTGTGGACTTCGTTTTATTTTGGGCTTTTATATATTTTAGCCCAACCCTTTTATTATTTGACCTAGGTATAAATACTTATGTTCTAGGATTTTTGGACAACTTTTAGATCAGAATTGTGGAAAAGTCGTCAACTTCAAGAGGGAGAAACATCATTCTCTTGTTCTTGTTACGTTTCGAACCATCTTTCACTTATCAATTGTTTTCCCAATTGTGACGTGTTGATTGTTCATTTTTCTGGGTTTTATTTCGATCATCGAGATTGTTTGGAATAATTTTCCAAGAGGTATCATAGAAATCAAACTTTGCGTATCCTTGTTCTTCTTGTTTGTTGAATTAAAAAATTCCATCAAATCGTCATCAATCTTTCCGCAGTGCGCGTTACCTTCTCTAGCAAGTGTGGCGAATTTTTTTCCATTGTCACTTGTTTGGGTTTTAATAGGTTAATTTTTAATCCTTTCTAGACGTTTCGTCGTCTAGCGTTTAGGAAACCTTGTACTTTGTTTTCTTCTTTTACAAATTTGGAGTAAGCCCTATAATGGAGGAATTTATGGTGAATGGGGTCAACTACAACAAGAGCATACAGAGTTGATGTGTGGTGTCATAAGCAGATTGGATCAATTTAGTTGTTTCCCTTCTCTGGTTAATTAGTATCTTATAAAATTTTCTTTTCTATTAAATGCACTTGTGATTAGTTTTAAATTGTGTATGCTCATGGTTGAGTCGTCGCTCCTCGGTTGTTAGGATTTGGTTTTTAGTCTTCATTGAACCATTGGAAGTTTAAAGTTCTTTTTTGTTTATAGTTTTCAATATTTTGGTTTATCTTTTTTTTTAACTATCTAGTACTGTGTTTTGACATTTTGTAGAAATCCAATTGCTATTTATTTATACAAATTAGTCTCTATCATTGACCATAAGTTGCAAAGTGAGACGTGGCTATTATTCGTTTAGATTTTGGACCATCTAAAATTTGATTTTCTTATGATTGATTGTACTTATGATATTCATATTTGTTTATTGCAGTGTGCATTTTGGGATTTAATATTAATCCTTGTTTCCTTTCTTGAGTAGTCTTAGAGTAGTTTAGGGATTTGTTAGGCTTGTCTTTTATAGCTTGTTTTGGGTATTAGGCTAAGAGTGGTGGCTTTGACTTTGGGTGATAGAACAAAGGCTAGTCCTTCGATGAAGATGTTGAGAAATTATAGATAGATTCTTGAAACATTGAGACCCGTTTAAGGACATTGTTAGAATTAGTGAGTTTTTAGACAAATATAAGATTCATATAGCGTGCATCCATGAGACAAAGTAGACAGGGGCTAAAGCAAAAGAGATTAATGGGTTCAAACTTTAGTAATCAGGGTGTTTGAGGCGTCAAAATGGGGTAGGTATCTTCGTTGTCAAGGAACCCACACATTTTGTTATAGAGGTAAATGGGACTAATGTTAAGATATAAACCTTGAAGATTATTGTTCGCCCCCAGATTTTTTCTCTAGTTAAGCCTTATTTAAATAATTATGATGTTTTGATGGATTTAATTTTTGGAGTTATCATTATGTTAATGTTAGTAAGATTATATAACATAGGTTAATTGAATTAAAGTTTTAAGGTAGTAAGATTGCATGAAGGGTAGTTTTGGAAGACCACTTAAGAGTATAAGATCATAAGCTTATAAGGAAGGGCAAAATGAACAATTTAGAATCATTAATGGCAAAATTTAAATAAGAAGTATTGGCTTGCTTTTAAGGAAGAGGCAAAAACGTGATTTGAGGATAGAAAAGGAGAGAAGAAACGAAGAGAAGAGAGAAGAAGGAGAGAGTTTCGGTTTTGAGAGGAAAGAAAGAAGAAAAGCCAGGTTTTGATTTTCTTAGTCTTAAATAGTAATTTTGAAGTTTTTCAAGAAGAGAAAAAGGAAGAAGAGGATTAGAGCTTCCATTAGAGCCAACAATCTCACTATTTGGTGAAGATTCAAGGTAAGTTTGGTTTTAATCTTTTGGATTTTTGAAAGGGTTTTGGTTTATGAAGCTTAAGAAATGTATGGGTTTAAGAACACTAAGATCAATTTTAGTGAATATGTCTTATGGGTTCTCCAATTTGAATCCCTATTGAATGAAAATTTTGTCTTTGATAAAAGAGAATCAAAGGAGGCAAGTGGAGCAAAAGTAGAGGCATTTTGAGCAAAGTCTTTAAGCAAGGAATTCAAGGTGGGTTCCATATTTATAATAAAGTATGGGCCACTAATGTTTTCTTTTGAATCAAGAGAATTAAATGATTTCAATTGTTTTATTAAATGTTGCATGATTACTATTTGAATGATTTGAGAAATCTTTATGTGTTTATTATATGAATTTTGTTCATGAATTTTGAAATAAAAATGGAAATGCATTGAAACATTTTATGTTAAACCTTGAAAAATATCATGGCATTTTGTATATTCGAAAAAGAAGAAAAAGCATGAAAGTATGATGAAATGATTTGAGCATGAATGTGAGATTTTTTTTGGAAAATAGTGGAACCATTTCGTTTGTCACGTGCACGTTGACAAGAGCCTTCTTCCGGCTACCCGCTTATGGCATATGTGGTCTGAAGAAAAAGGACTCATTTTGTTCATGGTGTAAACTTCAGTTTCGTCATTTCATTCCATGGAACCCTCGAGCTATTGGTTTATGAATTGCATCTTTGAATTTTCAAGTATGTTGCATAATTTGAGTGCTCTGCATTGATGGTTAAATGTATATGCTATGTTGATGTGATGATATTTTTAACTATGAGTTTTGAGCTCGAATTGTGAATTTGACTGAGAATTTGAGAACGAAACGTTTTATGAATTCATTATGGTTTTTATACGACAAACGAACATTTTAATGATTTTGCTTATTCTTCGTTATAAACTTATTACCCATGAGCTTTCAAGTTCACCCCCTTTCGTCCCATTTCTGGTGAAAAAAATGAGATCGAGAAACTAAGAGTTGAGGCACCATTCTATTTTTGCAATTTTTTTGTATATTAAGTTAGATTTTGTAAAAACAAGACTTTAGGGCAATTCGAGAATTTTGGGATTGGTATCTTTTATATTTGGAATTTGGGATATCAATGATGTAATGTGGCTTGGAATGCCATTAAAGCTTTGTAAACTTCTATTTTGTTGTTAATGAAATATGGATTTTGTATGGATGATGTGAGTTGAAATTAGATGAAATTGGAAAAGTTATCCAATTGAGTTGATGAAATTTGAACATGAATTGTTGTGGCTTATAAGTGGGATGTTATGGACAAGAAAAATAAACATTATGAATGACAAGATGTAGTTGAATGTGATGAGTACAATGAGTAGAGATTAAAGAGTTTAATGAAATAATATTGGTAATTGAATGGTCATGTTCATAACATTCCAAGTTTGTACATTGAAAGTTTCAAGTTTTCATAAGGGAAAAATTTGTGATCGGACTTCATGGGAAAATCTGTATTAATCAAGGTTGAATTAGCCAAAGTTGTCTTCTTGAAAGTTGTACTTATCTTTCTAGCTTTTCATTGATATAAAGTATCAAATTTTTGAACAATGAAATTGGGAGATATGATCATTCGAAGTTTGTGATGTTGTTTAAGATGGACATTTAAGACAACTATATTTTTTTGAAATTTTAACCCTTATAGAGGAAAAAATTGTTTTTAGGGTCTTCATGAAATTTATAAGTCTAGAAGTCCTCTTCAAAACGATCTTTGAATGACATTAATATGATATTTGTAATGAAAGTTATGCCCTTTTTACCAATACAGATTGGAAGAAGAAAGCAGGAAGGGAGAAGTCACGATCGTGCAAAGTCGCGATCGTGACTTTGCGGGCATTGCGTGAATGTCACGGTCGTGCAAATGCACGATTGCAACTTCGGGTATTTGCGCAACCACGACATTCGTAGCCCCGCCGATCTCTCCTCAAGCTTGAACATGTTTCACTCTTTTGACCATAACTTTATCGTCTAACCTCCAAATGACCTGATGTTTGAAACATTAGATTCCTAACACTTTATCTATCTTTCCATGAAAATTTATTGCTTTTGGTGCTGATTCGAAAAAGATTGATTGAATCAAAATCAGGGCATCATTTGGAAGAACATGAACTGGATATTTCACTGAACATACTTCGGTATTTGGATGATATGTTGATCTATAGAGATCCAAATAAGATGATTCTTATTTCTAAATAACATAGAGATATAAAGCTACAAATCCTTTGAAGAGACTTTCAATTTCTGGATGGAATTGGAGTATAGGGTACTGTTTCAATTTAATAATAACCCGAAAATATATGGGCCATAACTTTCAAAATTCTAAACCAAATTGAATGATTTTTGTGTCATTAGAAACTTAAGACAATGGGGAACAAATGTTTTGAAGAAGTCAAATTGAAATTTCAGTTTGAAGTTTCCCAAAATCTGTTCTGAAATAGGAGAAATGCGTTTGTTTTTTATGTTTTACTTGTGTGGGCATGACACCCTCATGGAATACATGTTCAGATGTCATTTGAGTAGCAGAATGTTACTTCAGTATAAGAATAGTTCAGAATTGGGGCCTAACACTCATGATATCAGTGAATGAAGATGAATTGATGTTGGCTAAGTAGGTTTCTATGAAATAACCTTACAAGATAATACGCATGCTCAAGTCTTATGGTATTTTCACAAGGATTGGGCTCCGAATATGGTGGCCAATAGTTGGGCTTTAGAAACCGGGTGCCCAACAATTGTGGTATTAGCAAGAGTTGGACTCCACAAATACGGGGTAATAAAGATCACATTTTATGACTTCGAATGTTGAGCGGCTTCGGAAATAGGGTCCAACAATTATGGTGAAAGGTACTTATACACCTTAAATAGGTAGCTTAAGTGTGAATTACAGGAAGAGCTAGATGAGGTGATTCAATAGATCCCCCCTAATAAGAGACTTATTCTAGGAGGAGACTTTAATGGTCACATAGGGGCAACATCGGATGAATATTTATGGACTCAAAAAAGTTTCAAGTACGGTTATAAAAATGACAGTAGGAGTGCTTTATTGGATTTCATAATCACAAACTTATTTTGCAAGAAAAAATGAGGAGCACCTGGTGACTTTAAGAGCATAATCATGAATTTCAAATTGACTACTTCCTCATAAAGCAGAGTGATTGACCTAGTTGTAGGATTGCAAGTTGATACCTAATGCTTTCTTGTTAACTTAGTGTAGATTGTTGTTTATGGATCTTATAATTAAAGTTTGGAGGAAGAAGGGAAGTCCTAGGATTTGTGCTATAATCTAATGGTGGAACCTGAAAGGGGATACACTGGAACAACTTGGGATAGAGTAATATATGATAAGAATTGAAATTGAAAGAAGATGCTAACCAGATATGGGAGGAGTAACAAGTCTTTTAAATAATGCAACTAAAGAGATCTTAGGTGTTTGGGGGTAGGGGTAGTAAGATGGAGTCTTGGTATTGGAAGGAAGATGTACAAGAAAAGGTTAAAATCAAGAAGGTTGCCTATAAAGTGTTATTGGATAGCACCACAAAGGTGGAGAAGTTAGTTAATAAAGAAAGTTACAAACTCGTAAAGAAATAGGCAAAGAAGATAGTTTCAGAAGCTAAAAGCAAAGCTTATGATAAATTATACTAATGTTTTGAGAGACTTAGATCAAGTTTGTTACATAAAAGGTAATCTTAGTATGTTCAAGACATATTGTAACTTTACTTATTGTTGATAGATCATAAGGAAGGAAATTAAAATGGGTTCAGGGAGATGAAGAGTTGAAGCAGTAAGACTTGATGAGATACATAGAGAAGAGTGTATATGAAGAGATTCTTACTTGGATAGCCAAGCTTTTTAATGTGATCTTTAAGTCCGTCAAAATTTCATATGAGTGCAGACTTAATATGTTAATTTCTCTTTAAAAGAACAAAAGAGACATCCAAAACTATAACAACTATAGAGGCATCAGACTCCTTAGTCACACTACGAAGTTATAAGAGAAGGTGATTGAGAAGAGAGTGAGAAAGGATGCACCTATCTTGAAAAAGTAGTTTGGTTTCATGCTAGGAAGCTCCACAATAGAAGTTTTATATCTCCTTAGAAGATTAATAGAATATTAGAGGGGAAAATAGCGTAACATATACATAATTTTTATAATTTAGAGAAGGCTCATAACAAGATACCTAGGGAAATAATGTATAGGTGTTTAGAAGTTAAGGGAGTTCCTATAACCTATATAGAAGTTATTAAGAATATGTATGAAGGTGCAAATACTAGAATAAGGATGATAAGAAGAGATACATAACATTTTTCTATCAATATTGGGCTACGTCAAGACTCCTCATTAAGCCCCTTTCTATTTATAGTGATAAATGAGCTCACCAAAAATATCTAAGGGGATGTGCTTTAATATATATATTTTAATGACATTATTCCAATGGATGAGATAAAAGAGGGTGTTAATATCAAGTTAGAAGTTTAGAGGGATACATTAGAGTCTAAAGGATTTAAATTAAACAAGACTAAGATTCAGTACCAATAGTGTAACTTTTTGGGCTATAAGGTGGCTTTTGATGTAGAAGTAAAGATTGATTCAAAAGTTAGATAAAAAAAGAGTGTTTTAAGTACCTAGGATCTATCATCCAAAACAATTAAGAGATTGATGAAGACATTGTTTAACGTTTCAAATCGAGTGACTTAAATAGAGAAGTGCATCAGGAGTTTTATATGAAAAAATATATATCACTCAAGCTTAAAGGTAAATTCTATTGTTTAGTGATTAGGTTTGCTATGCTCTATGAAGAAAGTGTTGGCCCATCAAACAAGTGCATAGTCATAAGTTAATGGTGGCAAAGATGAGGTTGCTTTGCTAGAATTATTGATCAAACTTTGAATCCAACACGAATGTGAACAAAACAATTTAACCCATTGCTAATCTTAAGTTAGAGGTTGAAAACCAGAGCTTGGTTTTCAATTCGATTTAGTTTTTCTTTTTTTTGATATTTATATACAGTCGTTGTCACCATATTTGTTGTTGTTTAGGTCAGGGGAGAGATACTTGTAGAACAGTGAAATATGAGAGGGCCCTATCGATCGGACGACGTTATTGGTTATTTGGTTGGTTGATTGTCAGATAAGAGAGAGAGTGGAGAGAGGCAGAGTGGAAAAAGGCCCTATGAATCGTGGTCCTATAAATGGTGGTACATTGCAGCTGGTTATTGCTATATTTACATCTCATTCCTTATTGCAAAAGATAAGTTACTATACACCTTACCTATGAACTATTTTCAGATGATGGATTTTAGGACTGAGATAGTTGAATATCTCTTTATTGCAGACTATATTTAGAGGATCCATGAAAGGCTAGCTAATCAGAAATTGCCCTTTTCCACAAGAAAAATATCAAAATATCAATTGCTATACAAGGAATTCTAATTACCACATCTTTATGAAATGCGTAATGTTGGTTTTGTAATATTTTACATTCACCGTGATGATTTAATATAAGAATTATTTGTAGTATGTGAGTTCTTGTCCTCATTCTTTTTATTCTTCTGTGGAGATTTTATAGCAGTATTTGTTAAATAATTAACAAGTTAAAACCCACTATTCTTTTGGTTGCAAATTATTTAACTTTTTTTCCTTCATCTCATTTCAATTTTCATATAGAGCTAAAGTTTGTGAAGTAGATATTAGCATGTTTTTCATGAAATACATTCAAATTCTATATGAATTTCTCACAAACCACCATATAGGTGACTTGAAGTATTTTTGGCAAGGTTCATTAACTTGCAACAGAGCATTACATAGTGTCAGAGTTCTTATAACCTCTAATCAGTAACCATTTTATGGCCTGACATGATTTGTTTAACTCACAACTATTAGGCATGGTTTTCAATTCTTATCGTGATGGCAAATAGAAATACTTTTAACTTGTTCTGTACAAATGTACTTACTACTTTCAATTAAACAACCACTTCTAGTTATTACTACTCATTTCCAGTTTTAATTCTACATCATATCTTCACTAACAATAAAGCCAATATCGTTTTTGCTGCTTACAGTTAAAATCTTTTACTTGTTGTTGAAAGCTACCCAAAAGAAGCACAGATTCCTTCAAATAACAATTATGAGACAATGTTATTAAACATCCCTAACAAGGCTTAGTAGTTTTGATCATCCCTGTGAGAGGTAAGTACTTGTTTCTCATAAATTGATGACAATTTTGTGTCACAGGCTTCAATCCCAACCAACAGTGATTATAATCCAGACTTGAGAATAATCCTTCATTCCAATTTGAAAAGCTCTTAATTTTCAATTCAATTTTGTTAAACAGATTATGTCTTGATTTTTACTAGCGAACTTTTTTCTTAAACCCTTTTGGTATTTACAAATTCTTCGCTTAATATGCGATATGTACATGTGAGTAAATGACGGAGGTTTGATAAATGGTTAGAACAATAAGCAAATTAGAGTTCGGATTTGATTTACGTATAAGTGTCATAACAGATTAGGATGGTAATAACCTGAAATCAATATTCTAAAACGTGACATGTGATATATTTGACATTGTTTAGATTTATGTAGTGTTTTCTTCTTGATGATATATAATGCCTAAACACTAATCAGAAAACTCGTCCTTTCCTACTCAATTTTGGCTTAGTTCAATTTCCAACTCTATTCCACATAGAATTTGCAATGGGTAGGAATAGTTCACCCTGAGCCATAGTTTTATTCTGATTAAATTTAACTTATTTCATTGACTTTGAGCCAAGTCTGATGAATTTGTAATATTTTATCAACCAATAAGAATTGTTAGAAAAAACTTAATTAAGCCAAACTTAATTTGTTGTGTTCAGGTTGGGAAATGAAACTAAATTTTCAACCCTATTTCTAGACTCTGTCAAAAATATTGGGAATTTTTAATGTTGCACGGTTTGATAGATTTTTGCATGTTTGATTAAAGTGAAATTATTTTAGTTTATTGAAAGTTAGAACAAGTCAAACAAATGCCATTTACAGATGAACCAAGCCTACATGTTTATTAGATTTGAATCTGGTTAAGATTGAAGACATAAAAGCGATAGGTTCATTTGAATTCTTCCTCATCATTTGTTGCTAAAAGCTAGTCATTTTTGTAATCAATTGCTCATTGTAGCTTCCTACATCTTTAGGGATTATCTTCAGCAAAAAACGTCAGATAGAAATTACAGTGGTCCATATTGTATTAACAAAAAAAGGGAGACCAGCAACATTTCATCTGGTATGCTATTCTTGTACCACCTTGTTACTTGTTTCTTTTATGATGCGTCTATACTAATTCCAATTCTAGTTTTGCTTAATCAATTTATGTGACAGATGATACATCAGAAGGAGTTGTAATGCATAGGGGACGCTTCAAGGTTACTTCAGCTGATCTTAGTCCTAAGGTATTTATGGGTTATCATATTGTGATCATTGGTTAACCAATGTTAGAAGTTTGTTAGTGACTATGAAACCAATTATAGAGATTTGTTTCAACATGGTACAAAAACTGTCTTATTAGATGTTGAGCAGGGTATAGTTTATCATAATTAAGTTGTAATTAGGCATTTTTATCATTGTTTCATCAATGTTTTATTGAGAAGTAACTTTCAGAATTAGTTATTTTGAACTAAAACTAAAGGATGCATGTTTCCTATTTACAGTGGTTAAGTATCTTGATCAATGGTTTTTTCATGTGTTGGAAAATAACAACATGCTCGTTCAGTTGTGTTGTTAATACCATCTACTTAACTGCTCAGATGATTCATTTCTAGTGGTTGTTTTCATGATTTTGCAAGTCAAGTTTGGGTAAGGTGGGAATAGAAACATCTGTCCACTCACCTCAACCTAACAGGTAAATTATCCTACAATCTATCCTTGGAACTATTTGTTGATTTAACGGAACATTTTTGAAAAATATTCACAAGATATCTAGTTGTAGCTTTGTTGTAAATATTTGTTGATTTAACAGAACATCATTGCTTGTAGTTCCTCTTTGGGACCAGTCTGAAACTAAATATGAGATTTAATGAAAGTATATCTTAGATAGATTAGTTTCATTAAAATAAGTTTGATAGTAGTTGAGATAAATATGAATTTACTGTAGTCTTTACTATGTCAACTATATTTGAGATAGATTTAGTTTCATTAAATGAAGTTTGATAGTAGTTGAGACAAATATGGATTTGTTGCAGTCTTTACTGCATCAACAGAGTTTGTTGTACAAAGTTGCATTAATTTTGTGGGGGCTGTAGCTACTCTTTGTATTGATTGCATTTAACTCCATTTATTACTTACTACTGCCCCACCTTCTCTTTTTCACCTTTAAAATAGAAAAGCTCAATATAATTGTTAGTTATTAGTCTTTACAACTTGCTTTTTACCAGTCATTAGGTTCTTCGAAATCATCAAGTTGGGCAAAATACTTCACTTTCTCCCATATATAAGGTACACATTATTTTTATTTAGTGTTATTTCTTTTTCAGGAATTATGTCTTATTATTCTCGCAAGCGTGACATAACTTACTATGTTTTGTAGCATGTTTTTGTTCCACTAATCATGTAAAGTCTTTATAGGTTGTAAATACTATTCTTCCTTAAACAATTGTTAGTCACCATTGTTAGTTGTTCTCATTCATCATCGTTAGTTGTTCCTTGCTAGTAGTTTTCATTAGGTTATGTGGCTTATGTTATTTGGTATGTTGTAGAAATAGAATGAATGACGATGAACAAATTGAGTTGGAGAATTGTGATTTAGATAGTGGCCATAGGAGATCGAAAGAAGAAATAAAAAGCAAAGAAGAAAAAAGTGCTTATGTGTTGAGTTTTAATAGTTTTATAATATCTATAATAATAACCCTTCTCCATAAATTTATGTTTCTGAAATGCTATAGAAATTTTGTACCATTATTACGCTTTTGTACCATTATTACAAAAATGTTATAAATTTATGCTTTTGTACCATTATTACCAAAATGAAGTAGTATTTTCTTAAATTATTATATAATCACTCTGCTAAATTTTGTCTTCAAGAAAGGTAGAAAACAAAGTTATATATTTCTACTACTTGTTCTTGGACGATTTGTCTTTACATAATATGTATGATGAATAGAAATCTGAAATAAGTATCGTATATATCAAATTTCAATGGTTTGTTCATAAAGAAACTTATGATATATGCTCCCGAACTTTAGGGAATGAGCCAAGTGATCAGTGTATATTAGTTATCCTTAATTTTTGGTTGACATACCTTATTGATGGAATTTTACAAAAATAAGATTCATTTTGCAAATAGTTTATGCTTCTCCAAATCTTGTTAAGATGATTTTGTAATCAAGCATTAAAACTTGATTATTTAATATTTACAAATTTATATTTATCTTTTTCTAATATTATTTAATTATTTAATTTTTCTTTAGTTACCAAAATGTAGTAGCATTTTCTTAAATTATTATATAAAAAATAGTAATTTAATATAAAATATTTTATAAATTTTTTATTCACAATCATCATCATCACCCAGTCTGAAATCCCGCAATGAAGCAGAGTTTGGGGAAGTCTGATAGTATGCAACCTTCCCGCTACATAGTAGAGAGGCTGTTTCCGGTAGAGCCGCATACAAATGAGACAAGATAAGTAGGATAAATATGCAATTCTAAAAGGAAACGTTGGCACTAATATTTTTTATTTTAACGCACACTCATATTTCTGAAATGCTATCTTGAACTTGTCAAATTTAATGAACAAAAAAGTATCATTGTTTTTAATAATGGTCTTGTTAATTTAGAACTCTCTTCTATCATTATACCAAAGCCTAACTTGCAACCATTTTGTTTTATCCCTAACTCTCTCTTTTCTCTTCTTTTTATTATCATGTTTAAGAAGTTTTTCTTTAGATTTTTTATCCTTCTCCAAATTTTGTTAAGATGGTTTTGTAATCATGCATTAAAACTTGAATATTTAATATTTACAAATTTATATCTATTTTTTCTAATATTATTTAATGATTTAATAGTTCTTTTGTTACCAAAATGTAGTAGTATTTTCTTAAATTATTATATAAAAACAAATAG
>JANIHY010000004.1:46278315-46290601 GCA_027479065.1 Erythroxylum brevipes | reverse complement strand
AATATTTTAATACTTTGTATTATTCTTAATTTTATATTTATATGATAATAATTTGTCTTTTTTCGTATTGTGTTTATTATTTATATGTGAAATATTTGAAAATGATTGTTATCTTATATTAATTATGGTTATTATTTATTATTATGATTTTTGAAAATATAGTTTATGAAAACTTATAAAGCATACAATACAACTGTACAATATGATAATGAACTATTTTATAATTTTTAAAAAAGTTCAGGACTATTTCATAAATTTTAAAAATTAATCGAAATAGTATCCGATATTAACAGGTACCACTATAATACCGTACTAGAATTCGATCTAGTATTACGATACTCCCAACATTGCTTTGCATCATTGATGGTTACTTTTAACATCTTTATTTTATATTTCAACTGAAAATTTTTACCAAAGTTGTTTTAAAATCTTAATTCTGCTGCATAAGAAACAAACTCTCCTTCACTTTATAGTTTCAAGTAAATTTATAACTAAAATTACTTTAATTATCTAATCCCGTATTACAAATAATTTTGTTTTGTAGAGAAGAAATAATACGCAAATAAAGTTTAAAAAAACATACGCAAATAAAATAAGGGGAAAAAACATATTATAATGTCGTAATTTTCTGTCAGAATGTCGATTAATAAGAAGTTTTATTACATTCCAATTCCTCATCGATTTTCTTTTTGGCTCTATATTTCTCTTGTCCTGATTACATATATGTATTCAAGCATGTATCTATATATACACACTCACACACAGATATATGAGGAAGCTGCACAGCTCCAAATCTCATCTATTTATCAAACCAAAAACCCCATTTTCTTTGCCAATCTATCTTCTAAAATCGATCTCTTTCCAATCTGAATCCCTCCACATCGATCCAAGTAGGGAAAGAGCATGTCTTCACTCGTTTCTCTTTTTTTGGAGAAGAATGAATCTTGTTATTTGAGTCCCTTAGTTTGCTTATTGTCTGTCTGATTCGATGCAATTTGATTGATTCGTTTGGTTTGTTTTCTTGGGATTCGTTGGGCGTTCCAATTCGGAATATTTGATTAATGAATTTGTTAAGACTGTGTTATGATTTTGATAGAATAATAAATAATTGATTGAATAGAAATTAGGAGAAAATAGAAAAAGACCATGCCAGGATTAGCGCAGAGAAATGAGCAATTCAGTAATGGGTCATCTGGAGTTTACTCGATTTCTGCAAATGGATTCTGGTCAAAGCACCGCGATGATGTTAGCTATAATCAGCTACAAAAGGTACGTGATTGCGTTCCTGTTATATCTGTTTTTTTTTCGGTTGAATTGTTTTCTGGGTTTTCTATTCCTGGATCATATTGGATCATTTTGTGTCTTTCATTGGATGATATTCTGGGTTTCATTTGGATCTTGCAGTCATACCTTTTTCAGTTACTCTTTGATTGATGGGTTTGATGTTTAATTTTTCTTTTGGGGTTTATTTGTAGATCCAGTTCGCCTTATTATGTGTGTTCACCTTTTCTGTTCATCACTTCTTTGTCCGATTGAACTTTGGTGGCAGTTTAGTAAGATTGGTCGTAGTGTGGCAATTTTCATTTTGGTGAATGAGGACTCTTTGTGGTAATTGATATTGAACTCAGCCCTTGAACATGGGAGGCTTTGTGGGCTAACTTATGGGATGATTTCCAACATTCTAGGCGTTTGGTTGCATCACTTTTGGGAATGGGACTGAATAACTGATTTTAAACTATAAGTCTCTCTAACGAGGGCTGCAAATGTAATGGCAGTTTTATCTTTTATTTTTTCACTACACTCACATTATGGTTGATTGGAACATTTGGAATTATGTGTAGATTTGAGATTCTTTTCATGGGAAATCTTCTGATGAAAACCTGATATAGCAGGTGGCTGCATATGGAAATTAAAGAATTAGTTTTATAACTTCTGTTCCTAGGAATTTCACCTTTATTTGAGAGACAAAGGTACAGGGAATCCATTTTGTCTATTCTAATAAGTACCAAATTGGATGGGATAATAAATAAACAACTACCTTTATGTTTTGCGTTATAATTCTAAGTTGACTAAAAATTTTCAAAGTTCTGAAGTTGTAACTGTATGAAGTTTCTACAACTGTGGCACAGTTCTGGTGTGAGTTATCACCACAAGCACGGCATAATCTTCTGCGGATTGACAAGCACGCCTTATTTGAACAAGCTCGTAAAAACATGTACTGCTCAAGATGTAACGGTTTGTTGCTTGAAGGATTTTTGCAAATTGTTATGTATGGCAAGTCTTTGCAGCAGGAGGGTGGTGGGAGCCTTCCTTGCAGCAGGTTAGGAGACTCCAAAAATCAGAGTGATGGTGAACTTAATACTGATAATGGACGTGATCCATCTGTCCATCCTTGGGGAGGTCTAACCACCACACGTGATGGATCCTTAACACTATTGGACTGCTATTTGTATTCCAAGTCTCTTAAGGGACTCCAGAACGTGAGTATCATTTAATATTATTGTTTATATTGTCATTCCTTTTTTTTTCTTCTTTTTGCTTTAGTGGTTGATGTTCCCCTTGAAATTAGGTATTTGACAGTGCACGTGCAAGAGAACGGGAAAGGGAGTTACTCTATCCTGATGCTTGTGGTGGTGGAGGTAGGGGATGGATAAGCCAGGGGATGGCAAGTTATGGTAGAGGGCATGGAACAAGAGAAACATGCGCATTGCACACTGCCAGACTATCTTGCGACACATTGGTGGATTTCTGGTCTGCACTCGGAGAAGAGACGCGACTTTCCTTATTAAGGATGAAGGAAGAAGATTTCATTGAGAGGCTCATGTATAGGTGTGTGGTCAGTGAATTGCTTGTTGTTTATAAAGCCAAGTACTAGAATTTAATGGAAGTTGACCAAATGCTTTTCTTGCAGTTTGATTTTAACATAATCTCCCAAAAACAAAAAGCAATTGTTCTGATATATTTGACATAGAATAGGAAGAAATTTTTAGCTTGCTTCTTTCTTTGAGAACTCTTTGGAGTTCTAGTTCTAGTACTTTTTTTTTTTTTGCAGGTTCAACTATTCACTGACTATTTAATCTTCAAACATTGGCTTATTTGTGATGTATGGTGTTAGTGAGAAAATAAATGGATGGCTGGAATTAGGACATAAATGATTACCTGCCCCATACTTTTTAGTATGGGTTCATGTGTACCAGGGTTGACAGTTTGACCTTTATATTGTGAAAAACCACCTCATTTCTATTACTCAACTATGTTTTCTCAGTAATCAAATGCTTGTAATGAAAAACAATTTCCTTGGTCTACTTGAGTTTGTAACTTTTATATTTATGGCTAGTCGTGGTTCCTAGGTGGTCTAATACATTCTTAGAAATCATCCTGTGAATCAACTTTGTTGCAGCTATAATTTTCACAATTAACAGGAAGAGTAGGAGAAGATGATTTCATACTTTGGGGGGTTGACTTGATGATGGTGGAGATAGGGGAGTTGTTCCATCCCACTATAATGTGTTTATGAGTTTTGTTTTTCTTTCGCCAAAACCTGTATGGTCAGCACAAACTAGGTTGGTTTTAGGCTTCTTAAATTTTCAGGTGATATTTAGGAGGGGCCTTGATTTGAGAAGATGTTTGGATTACACAAGGAAGAAACAATTGGGAAAAAGCTACATTATTGTATTCATATTTTGGAAGCAACGGAAAGATGTGTTCTTGTTGTTTGCTCGTCTAGTTGCTGATATTTTCTGTTGGTTTCTGTAATTATTGCTATAATCATGATCATAGTCGTAGTTTTAAGGTTGTAGAGTGTTAACCTTTTTCTGGATTAGAGCAATACTTGCTCAAGTAATGACTTTTTGATCATCAGCAACATGTGCAATCTGTCAGAGCCAAAAATATTGGTTCATTTTGTCAAGAAATATAGTTTGATGTGAAGGCACTCTAACAAGGATAAGATGATGCTGGATTTACAAGAAATGTTTCTGGATAGGAGTAGTTTCCCTGACAAGGACAAACATTCTATAGAAAGAGAGTGATGTTGGGGGTATTTAATATTTAAGTGAATGAAATTAATTTTTTTCGTTGATTTTTGTGAGTATGAGATCACCATACTTTGCATATTAGGCTTTACATTAGGCATGCTCTTTCGTTGAAGATTTCGGTTCAAATTGCTTAATTCAATTCCGTTTCTGTGACATGCAATTTCTGTGACTTTGGACTTGTTTATGGTTTTTGGATTTTATATATGAATCTAGCTTAAGTGAGAATCCTAGATTTGATGTGGACAATATTACATCTTCATCTTTGATTCCTTTGATCATCAGGAAATTATTGGTTAGTTGTAACATCATAAAATTACGGAGAGTTTTAACGGATTTGTTATCTGGTTCTAGTTTTCCTGTTCTTGCTTTTATCCTCAGGGTTCTAATTCTGCATGTTTGATGTTATTCAGCGACTCTTTTTAATTAAAAAAATTTACTCCACAGGTTTGACAGCAAGAGATTTTGCAGAGATTGTAGAAGGAATGTCATACGTGAGTTCAAGGAGCTAAAGGAGCTGAAACGCATGCGACGAGAAACTCGCTGCACGAACTGGTTTTGTGTTGCCGATACTAGATTCCAATACGAGGTCATTCTTTAGTGCAATATATGTTACTTCCTGAGATGAGTTAAAGATTATCAAGAACAAATGACATTTTATCTTCTTTAATGAAACAAATGTTACATCTTTATATAAGCTTTGAAGTGGGTTTGCATGACAAATTTTCTACACTATTTTACCAGGTGTCAGATGATTCTGTACAAGCTGATTGGCGTCAAGCTTTTGCCGACTCTGATGGAGCATACCATCATTTTGAATGGGCAATTGGAAGTGGGGAGGGAAAAACTGACATCCTAGAATTTGAAAATGTGGGCACGAATGGAAACGTCCAAGTCAGTGGCCTGGATCTTACTGGTTTGACTTCGTGTCATATCACCCTCAGGGCTTGGAAATTAGATGGCCGGTGTAATGAGTATTCTGTAAAAGCTCATTCATTAAAGGGTCAACAATGTGTGCATTGCAGGCTACTGGTAGGTGATGGTTTTGTTACTATCACTGAAGGGGAAAGTATCAGAAGGTTTTTCGAGCATGCTGAAGAAGCTGAGGAAGAAGAGGTTATTTGGATTCTGTGGGCCTTAGCTAATTCCTATTCTTTTTCCTTTTATGTTTAAACAGCCATATTTGGACTCTTAAAATTTATTGTAAATTCTTGTACACTTCTAGGATGATGATTCCATGGACAAGGATGGAAACGAGCTAGATGGAGAGTGCTCCCGTCCCCAAAAGCATGCGAAGAGTCCTGAACTTGCTCGTGAATTTCTTCTGGATGCTGCAACTGTTATTTTCAAGGAACAGGCATGTCTATATTGTTGCAATGTGCTTGCTATCCTATCTGATTGTTAGCTGAAAAATTGCTAGTTTTCTCGACCCACTTCTCAACATGGAATTTATTAACATACATGGATTTTTAATGTCTAAATTTTGCATAGTTTTGTCCTTTTTCTGGTAGATGGACCATCATGTGTTCTTATAGTAGCAAAATGTAGGATCAACTGTTTGATTGGGAGGGGTGACTACAAGGTCATTGTACTTTATCTATGCAACAGTAAATATATTTTGTAGACGTAGCAGCCAATTGAGTGTGAAGATAGCCATTATCAAAATTCTATGTGCATGACAAGACAGTTTGTGGCTGTTGTACTTGAATTTGGCATGCTCAACAGATTGTGTGTATTTGCAGGTTGAGAAGGCATTTAGAGAAGGAACTGCACGCCAAAATGCACACAGCATCTTTGTTTGTCTTGCTCTAAAACTGCTGGAAGAACGAGTTCATGTTGCATGCAAAGAAATTATTACCTTGGAAAAACAGGTCTTTTTTTCTTTTTTGTTCTGGGCATCTCAATTATAAAATTGGATTCATAGTACTTTAATGCTTAACATCATGTTTCCCTCAGATGAAACTTCTTGAGGAAGAGGAGAAGGAAAAGCGTGAAGAAGAAGAACGCAAGGAGAGGAGAAGAACAAAAGAAAGAGAGAAAAAGCTTAGAAGAAAGGAGAGATTAAAAGGCAGAGAAAGGGATAAAGAAAAGAAGTTGCCTGAATCAGATGGTGTTTCTGTTCTTTCTGATGTTTTGAAGGATGAGTCACCAAGTGTTGATGAAGAACCTAGTAATGCCATTGATTGTAGGGACTCCACAAGTGAAACAGGTGATACATATTTGTCAAGGCCCAGATCGCCTGATATTCAGGTACAACTTTTGTCAAATGAACATTACATCTCCTCAATGCAAAATGAATCCTTAGAGAGTCCTTATGGGGAGTTTAGAAATTTGAAAGATGGGACTAGCACTTTTACGATTGAACAATCAAAATTTTCTCGTCGGAGATTGAAATTTCGGAAAGATAATCAGTTTGATCAATCACTGAAATGGTCTGATAGACGCAGACTTGGAGTAGGTGCAGAAAGTGGGGCGGCTGTTAACAAGTCTGATTCAAGACTTCAAAGTGAAAATGCGGAAACTACTTCAAGAGGTATCGATGGAACAAGTAGGCAGTTAAGAATAAATGGACCTAAATGCATTGGTCGAAGTTGTGGGCTTAGGTTCTGTGAGAAATTTCATTGTTCTAATAACAGGATGAATGAAAGATTTGATTTCCATGCTTGCTGCTTTCATCAAAGCAACGATAGTAGATCAAAGGTTGAACCATATGTTTCTACTGTTAGAGTTGGCCGAGAGCGCAAATCTGTGGGGAAGTCTGAGTCTGCTTTAGATGCATCCAAGCAATTTTATCGTGCACACAAGTATAATCAAACAGATAGCATCCGTGATGGTTGCGGAAGACCCAAAAGCAGATGCCTCGGGGGCAACAATTCCTCCAGTAGGGATATACCTCATTCTAGGAAGGTTTGGGAACCTATGGAATCTCAAAAGAAGTATCCTAGGAGCAACTCAGATACTGACATTACTTTGAGATCATCTACCGTAAAGACTGCAGGAGTGGAATCTAATAGCAAGCTTACCAAGTCATATGGTGATACATGTTCAATTGTGGTCACAGAAAACTCCTGTGCAATTGATCAGAGACATAGTAGGCAAAAGGGATTGGGTATCTCCAGCTTTGAAGCTGAAGAAGGCAGCCAGAGTGGAGACCAAGCAGAAGTGAATGATCCTTGTTCTTCAAGAGATGCTTCTTGTGAGGAAGTGAGTTCCTGTGTTGCCAAAAGCTCAGATTTAGGTGCAACTCCTGAAGGTAGCACTTCAATTTCTGACAACTGCTCATCGTCCAACAGTGAAGGTGATAGCAATCCAGCCTCTTCAAACCATGGAATTCTGGAGTCTTCATCCACTTCAGATTCAGAAGATGCCAGCCAACAATCAGAAGGAAGAGACACTATGTATGTTCAGAATGGTTTCTCCACTCATGAAGAACTAGAATATGGAAAGAGAATGAATTCTGGGTATCATAATGGTCTTCTTAATCATGAAGCAGTGATGGAGAATAAAGTGAGTACAAATGGAGGTGAGGCCTTAGGAAACATGAAACTATCTGGGTCTTCACCAGATGGTCCTGGACGAACTGCTCAGAGAAATCTGCATTCGAAAAGTTGTCCAGGCCCTGATAATGGAATACTAACTGCCAGTGTTGGTTCACATCATCAAGGCGTTTTCTCACCTGTGCATAATCAAAGCATACAATTTCCGTTGTTTCAAGCCCCTTCAGCATTTGGTTACTATCACCAAAATCCAGTTTCTTGGCCAACAACTCCAGCTCATGGTTTAATGCCGTTTCCTCACCCAAACCAATACTTGTATGCGGGCTCTGTTGGTTATGATTTGAATGGAAACTCAAGCTTATGTATGCAATACAGCCCGGTGCAGCATTTGGCAAGTCCCGTGTTTACTCCTGGTCCAGTTCCAGCTTACAAGCCACTTTCCAAAGCCAATGGCTTGAACTCTCAGGAGCACAAGAATGCACATAAAGGGCAGACAATAATAACTGAAGCTACCGGAGAGAGAATACCTTCAGCTGCCCAACATTGTCCAGAAGCGCAACCTGGTGAAGGTATGAAAATTGATAACATTGCCAAGTTGCGTAATGGTGACTCTGGATTTTCCTTGTTCCATTTTGGTGGTCCTGTAGCTCTTTCAACAGGAAATAAACAAGGTTGTGTGCCATCAAAAGCAGGAAATGGAGAATTATCTTCAAAAATAATGGCAGATGAAATTGAAAATGATTCTGTTTTCAATAAGAAAGAAACCACTATGGAAGAGTATAACTTGTTTGCAGCAAGTAACGGCTTGAGGTTTTCATTTTTCTGAATATGTCAATAAGAAGTAGCAAGGTGGCTATTTGGAGTTTGAAGATTTCGCAAGCCAGCACTCAATAATCTTCCTCTGAGAAATTCCAATTTTAGCTACAGTTAGTTTGATTGATATCCAATTTGTGTCATTTTTAAATGTAGAGAGCGATTCGGGTGCGGTATAATGCTTGAGGTTTTCTATATCGGTCAGCTTTTCATATTAATGAATTTATTGGTATGATTTTTCTTTCACGAGTATATTGAAACTCATGATCGTTTGTGTTTAATCTTTTCATCAGATTAAATATCAAATTTTAATATTTTAGAACGTTCAAATTAAAATGTTTAATTTAAATTTTAAAATGACAGATTCCTTGTTAAAGTCTATTTTTGTCAGTTATGTCACTTTAGTATTAACAATTGTAGTGAGATGCATATGAATATTTTAAAAATAATAAATTTATTTCATATTAGTGTTAATTTAAGTACTAGCAAAAGCAAAAGAAAAATATTAAACACTTACAAAAACATATAAACAATTGAAATCAAGTGCATTAAAAAAAATTGGTAGCTAATTTAGGCGCTAACAAATGACAAATGTGAAGCACTTTGATATAACAATATGCAAAATAATTGAATTAACGCATAACTGAAGATAGAAAGCACAATTAATGCACTTTTAACTATTAACATTTTCGTCAAAATATAAGATTTAAAGTTTTAAAATCTTCAAAATGAACTTTAACATTTTTAAAACATTTAATTTAGATTATTCTTTTTTAAAATTCTGTCATTTAAAAATTAGAGAAACACTTATTTACTTTTTTAGCTAAGCTACAGTAACGGTTTCAAATCTGTTCCATAAAATCTGTTCCCTTTCAAATCTGAAATGCAGTGTTAATAACCCATAAGCATATGATAAAAAAAAGCAACTAACCTAATATCTGCAGGGAATGGATCAGTGAAGAGCATTTCTTCAAGGGCCAAGTATTGTGAAAAGGAATACAATGAAGAACAGATAATGCTCACATCCACTCTACCAAAAAGAGATTCTAACATACATAAGGTTCAGCAATTCCAGATTTTTTTTGAAGTTTTTGTTTCAACCTCGTACTTTCAAGGCATCTAGGCACCACTCCTTGCAGAAATGTTCTACTGAAAGTTTTTCACCTCACAAAACTGTAGAACAGCAAGAAAAATTCCTGGCTCGTCTGCATGCTCGGTCATCTGAAATGAATGATTTTCTGCAACCTTCTGCAAGGTTACCCTGTCAGGCAAGTCAGCAATCACAGCATCTGGGTACTGTTTCTTCTGCTGTTCCAATACTTCTCTTCCCAGGGGATGACTAATAACCACTCTTGCACCTAATAATCATTGCTCAGAGGTCAGATGCTCAAACAGGGATTCAAATTCTCTGATGACCACCAATTTAAGATGACTGATACGATTAATTAGTTAATGAAGTTCTAACAGCACTATATTGTTGTATATGCATTTTTAGTCAAAACACTGAAATGGAATTTGGTGTTTGTGTTTAACTGGTTCAAGTGAAAAAAAAGATAAAACTCATTGCATTCACAGTTACCTGGTGAACAACATTTTGCAAGTGCTGCAAAAACCTGGTCAAGCGTAAACGACAAAGCAGGTAGGAAATAGAGAAACACAACATCTAAAGGTGCCCACTTTTCTGGTACACTTATCAGCTCCCCTTGCCAACATTTGACCTCGTCATACTTTTCCTTGATAACAGCTAATTGAAAAAGTGAATCATGAACAACAAGCAAGAAATTGTAAGATGAAGTCTTAACCAAGTGATCTACAAATTTTTCTGATCCAATTGAAACCAGAACCCTTGAATTCTCTTGAATTCCTCCTGCAGATATAATGCGGCCAATGTGTTCGATATGATCCTCATTGGAATTTAACTCATCCAAATCAATAAAGGACCAATCTTTTTCAACCAATTCTTGAAAATCAATTACAGATATTGATCCTTCACTCGATGGAAATGTAGCTTCAGTACAAAAGTGACTAGTGAGCAAGGTAAAATGTTTTTTATTGGGCGCTGAGAGTTGAAGAAAAGGCATGCACCTAGAACGAGTGATGTTGTGACAACCAGTGGAAATACGTAAAGGATGTAATGGATGACTGGTGGGGGAATAACTTGGATGCAATTTAATGAACAGAGGTGAGGACAATAATAGGGAATTCATCGAATAAACTTGTCCTACCTTTTGTAGGGTACAAGTTGGGCAATTCCCGGAGGTTAACTAAAGTTGAAGGAGTCAAGCAAAAATTGTTAATGCTGAGGTAATGCAAGGCATCTTGTCAATACACCATAATAACTCCATATTCCACATGTCCCTTTTATCCCGCTAGCTGAAGCATATAAAGAACATGTAAAGAAAATTAGACTCCAATCAGTGCTTAATCAGAGTAATGGAGACATGTGCTAGAAGTAACTTGGAAGGTGAAGCGAACAGAGTTACTGACCATATCAAAGTCCACCAAGTTTGTACAACTCCGTGTGCAAGAAGTCAAACTCTCCTATCAGTCAAACATAGTCATAAGACTCATTTAAAACAATTTTCTACTTATGCATTCAAAACCTGCTTCAATTATACATTCAACTGTCAGCTTTAACTTGGAAACTGCAACAGATCACATGCTTGAGACTCTCAACATATGAGATGAGCAAACTAAAATGGGGTGTATAGTACAAGACACCAATTCCTGCATCAGGGTAACATGACCCAGTAACTGACTCGAAAGCCAAACCAACCATCAATAAACCCAAATCACATAAACATCTGTTCAACGTTGATATCAGGCATCATAAAAAAATAAACACCATTAGCACAAAAAAATGCTAATAGTGCAGCTCCAAGCCACTGGCACCAGAACCCAAAATCGAACTCATTGGAGGGAATATTTTTATCCGGGAAAGCTCTTGTATTATGTTATGTAAACATGTAGGGTAGAAGTCTCAAAGAGATTGGAGTCCAGAGGTCTAAATAATAAAATACTTTTGAAACAAGTGTTTCAAACAGAGCTACATAACATAGTTTTTTATCAAGTAAATTACTCCACATTTTAACAGGAAACCAGATGAAAAATAGCTACCAAGATAAGAAAAAGTTCCCGTTATATTTTTCCTTTCCACACTTTCCAACGAAACAAAACATGAATCAATCAGAAAAGTGAATGACAGGCTCCTAACGACAGAATTTAAGAAACTTTTGAAGCTCCATTTAGACAAGTTCTTTAAGTGGAGGCTATGCATAGAAGATGAAAAGACATAGAAGGAAAGATAAAAGAGATTAGATAGAGGAGTTAGTAGGTTACCTCGGAGACGCTATCGCAGAACCAAACGAGTAACTACAAGAAGAGATCAAGACTTCCGTAAAATGATATAACACAATCTTACTATTTGGTCAATCGGACATGTATATCCACTGTTTATGCAGCAGCTAGCAGGGACCACTCAGACAAATCGTGACAAGGCACGTGGACGGGCTGAGCTAGATTACGATCAACCAAAATACATCACAAATTTCTTCTAAAATTTTAAGATTCATATTTGACCTAATTTTTAACAAATTTATTTATATATTAAAATAGTTAAGAAGAGGAGTTAAATTTTTATAAAAATGTAAATTGAACTTTTAATTTTTGATTAAATTCATAATTTTTAATTTTTGAATTTGGAAAGAAGAAAATAAAATAAAATTAACTAATAAAAATAAATTCAATAAAACATGCGAAATATTGATAAAATTAGAGATTTTAATAGAGACCCGGTTCTTTGGTTCAATCTCAGCCTACACGCTAATTAAACATATTTCATTGATTTATTATTTTCTAACCTCTCATAACAACTATTAATCGTGGGTTAATAATTATTCTAATTTTTTCCTTAGATTTTATTGAAATTAACTAGTGTTTAGG
>JANIHY010000004.1:46264155-46275122 GCA_027479065.1 Erythroxylum brevipes | reverse complement strand
TTACTGGAAATGATTTCGAACTGATGTGGGCACGATTTGTTTACTGTTTTATGCGCACTCTACTGTTTTCGAAAGAAGAGAAAAGTATAGTAATAAGTTTAAAAAGGTAGTGACTGCTCTAGTACGCCATCCTCGCGGGTCACGGGCTCGGATATCACTGTAGATGTCGGGTTCGGGTCTCGTCGGGTGTGGGGTGCTACATGATGACTAGATATATAATGCTCATACAAATAAAACCAAACTCTTTTGTTTAATTAATAATAAATATTTTTATTACAAAAATAATTGGAAAAAGTTAAGTTATAGGTAAATACACTTGCTTTTCAGGGCATTATATTTACATAACTCCAACAGGTATTGTAAAGCTTCCATGATCTTTCGGCTTTAAAGGCAGGTGACTTGTGATAATAGAGCTATAGCTTTTGGTTAGTGTGACCATTTGATTATCTTCCCAATTCCGCTTCGTTATTAATATGTCTTTAAGAAACTTTGTGTACTTGGGGCATATGCTTCAATGACTCCACAAAAGATAGATTAATTTACAAAGTTTGCAACTTCTCTATGAACTTTTCAAAATGTGCATCTAGTTTGTTCTTTATTAATCATTGGGGGAATGGAATCTTAAGTGGATATAGAGAAGGGAAAATATAAGTAGGGTACTCACTCATGTCTATATCCTTCTTCTGTTCTTAGTCTTCTTCTAGGTAGGTTTTAGATCCTTTCTCCGCTGGTTGCTCCAATTTTTCCCTACTCATAGGAGTGATTGCTTTAAGTTCCTCCATTGGGTTTACTTCAATGTTGTTCGAGAGACTCCCCACATTTCTTATCAACAATGCATTTGTCAATTGACTCATTTAGACCTCTAAATTATGAATGGAAGAGGCTAAAGGCATAGTTTTTAGATACTTGCTTAAATTTACCTTCAACCCTCTTATAAGCTTTGTCCATAGAGCTTGTCCAAGATTTTGTATAGTTTAAAGTCAGTAGAAATGGATTTCTATTGTTGAAATCCAGATGGCCCTTAATTTTGAAATTGACCTCCTACATCGTTCAACCAAGAAAAATTCAGGTGGTGCGAGAATAAGATTATTTCCTCCTTCTCAACCAAATTATGCTCCATATAGTTGAGTTGTTCTATTTCACTATTTTATACTAAGAAGCAGCCAACATTATCATGGTTGTCTTGTCCATATAATTCACATGTATGTTGAGTTACTTTAATCGGAGATGATGAAAATGCTCTTATGTTATTGAGTTGTCTAGTTAAACAATCAATTTTTGCCTACATTTCTTTTATCAAATCAACAGCAATGGCTCCCTTCTGATCACAGAAGGTTGTTTGTTTTATACTTCTGTCTAATGTCCAAAGAAAACTATTGCTCACCATCTCTTCTGACAATTCCTCCGCTTCCTCAACTGTTTTTTTCATTGGAGATCCTGGAGACGCTGCATCAATGGTGCCCCCTGTCAATGGATTAATTCCATTGTAAAGGTTTACAATAGCAATTCTTTGGGTAAGTTATGATGAGGACATCTCTTCTATAAATCCTTATAACGTTCCCACGCTTCATAAAGTAGCTCCCTATTGTTTTGTTGGAAATTTGTAATTTCCTTTATCAACCTTATCATCTTTGTCAGAGGTATTGTGATGTTTGTCAAGTTTAAGGAGTAATACTATGTCTTGGCTTTATCCCTTAGTATGAAAGGAAAGAGCCTCATCCTAGCAGCATCTTCTAACATTCCATGATATCTAAAAGTATCACATATTTCTAGAAAATTCACCAAATGGATGTTAGGATCCTCATTAATTAACTCATAAAATTTTACATTAGTTTGCAGCATGTTCAACAAAGTTAGCTTGATCTTAAATGATACTGCTTGCACTGGTGGTCGAGTGATGCCTTGATGTGTAGCATTGAACCCTAGTCTTGTGATATCCATAAGGGTTCGTTGCTAGTCTCCTTTATTGAATTCTTCTACCATTGTTTCTTTGGTCTCTTCTTGGGGTCTCGCTTTTTGAATTGCTCTTTCTAGTTGAGTGATATCAAGTGCTAGAGTTTTTGTAATCTTATTTGAACTCTGAATAACTCTTATGTTCATGCAGTCGCGAGAATACAAGAAAGGCAAAAGTTTCCTTACAACAAAGGAATTTAAAAAGTCCTAAATGACGCTAAAAACTTATTGAACAAGTTTTACCTAATATAAAACCCTTAATATCTCTAAGTATACGAATCATAAATTATAGTATTAAAGGTTTCAATCACATGAGGAAATAGCAGAAATTAAGTAAACCTAGCTTTGTATAAGGTTGTGAAATATGATTTGAATGAAAATAAAATACCAGAAATTAAAACAATCAAATAAAATTGAGCACTTAATCACTTAATAATTGAGTTGCCATAATAAAATAAGGACGATCAAGTATGAAAGCGTAGGATTAGTTCTATCATTATTTTGCTCCCCTAACCACCATTGATTCAATTAGGTGTCGATTCTAGATTTCTGAAGGGTTTGATTATTCTCTTTTAAGACCTAATCATTTAACCCCAGTTGATTAACCCGAATTAATTTCGAAATTCTAGATTTTGTAATCTCTCGATTCACAAAAAGAGACTAATGTTTTCAATTAGTTCTTAAGTGATTTATCAAAAAATCGAGCTTTTTTACAAAATCTCTCTTCACCTAGCTCTTGTTAACCAACCTAATCACTATTTGAAACAAGTCTGAAGTATTATACAAGATCTCGTGGTCAGAGGAAGGGACAGTCAAATGAAGGACAGAAGAACTAGTCAAGTGGTTGTTGCAATTTTATGTATGTTGCTGTTAAGATTGTTTATTTTTGTTATTTGATTATTTTTTGTTATTTGAGGATTTGTAGGAGTATTATCCTCAAGTCCTGATCATAATCCCTCCTTTATAGGGGAAGATGGTTGCTTATTATTGTATTTAAATAGCAGCAAGTTTGGAATAAAGACATCAGAAAATTAACAAGTTTTTGAGTACTTTAACTCAAGAGATTTCAGATTCTCTCTAAGTCTGCAAAATAGGTAGGAAAAAAGATAAAAATCCTTCTTCTTCCTCTTCTTTAAAACCTGACCCCTTGTATCAAAGACCCTTAACCCGTTTACAAGCCGGGGCCTATTAACACTATTTCGACCTATTATCGAAGTATAAGCAACTACAAATGTCACAACACCATAAGATTATATTGAAATAAAAACTGATCGTCACAAAATAAGTCAAGAACAAATCCTACTATGAAATTAAAAAATAATAAACGTGCATAGCATCTTTAATGGATAAGATAACTATTGCCTTCAAATAATTATATCAAAAATTAAAATCAACTTACTTGTTGCAGAGTATAAATCAACATTGATAATGTTCAAAAAGGATTCAAACATTAAGAAAATCATTTTACTTGAATCTCAAATTTACGAACCCTAAAATTTTACTTGAATTAAAAAAAAAAGGCATGTGCTTTTCCATCTTCGACATTTTTTTTTCAAATTATTTGATGCCTAAAGCTTTTTAAAGATTGTCAATTTTAGGTTACAAACAAGGAAACTTAATTTTTGCAAACCTTAATAATTATTTACTAGATTATGTTCCCAATTGTTTTCAAGAGGGACATCATGATTTTCTAGTTTCGAATTTGCTTTTGCTGACTTCCATCTTTATGTATGCCGATGCTTTTGCATATATCTGGTCATTTATGCGTCCTGGCCTCCTTTCATGTGAATGCATAGGAAAATAATTTTGTCTTGGCTAAGGCGTGCCCGAAGCTCTCAGTGATATGCTTATGGAAAATGTTATTCATAAAGTATAAACAGGTTTTAGCATGGATGATAAATCGCTGCTTAGCAATTGTGGACCTGTGGTTGACATTGAGGTGAACAACTTTGAATCTAAAATGCATGATCTCATTGAAGATATTGTGGGCACAAGCACCAAGTTGTGAATTAAACTTCTTTTCCTAAAATGGGTAAGCGTGGATTTCTTATGCATCTTATTCTCGGTTGTTTTAGCCAAGCCAAAAGTTGTCTCTCTACAAATAATAATAAAACTAAAAAAAGAACCATTTATTAAGTAAAATTTTCATTAAGACCCAATTAAATAAAATTATTAAATTTAAGTATTTATTTTTAAATTAAAAAATGGTTAAAAAAAAAATGGTGTAAAACAGAGAAATAACAGCCTTACGGCACATTTTTCTTTTTGGCCTCCAAACGTCCCCGCGGTTGCTCTCCTGCCCAAACACCGTCTTCGATGGCAACTCACCAGTTCCTTTCCTCCTTCAAGTATTCCGATAGCTTAACGGTGCTCGGTATCTCGGTCTGCACCGCCGTGGTCTGCGAGGCCATTTCATGGATCCTAATCTACCGTACAAGTTCGTACAAATCCCTAAAGTCCTCAATCGACAAGGCCTCGAAGAAGCTCGAGACCATGAAGACTGAGACCACAAAGATCACCAGCAAGAAGTCCAAGACCAAGAAAATTGATCGGGTGGAGACGTCTCTCAAGGAGACAAGCCGCGACCTTTCTCTCTTCAAGTTCAAATCCGGTGCCGTCGTGGCTCTGGTCCTCTTTATCGTGTTTGGACTGCTAAACTCGCTCTTTGAAGGCAAAGTTGTGGCTAAGTTGCCTTTCAAGCCGATCGGGATCGTGATGAAGATGAGTCACAGAGGATTGCAAGGCGACGACTCCACGGATTGTTCCATGGCGTTCTTGTATTTCCTTTGCTCGATTAGCATCCGTACGAATCTCCAGAAGTTTCTAGGTTTCTCCCCGCCGCGTGGAGCCGCCGGTGCTGGCTTGTTCCCCATGCCCGATCCTAAAACTAACTGATTCGGTTTGAGAGCTCTACCCTGAATTTGACTATTTCTTAAATTTTGACGAGCTTATGATCTCCTGATTGCCCAAGGAAAAACAGACTAATTTTGTCAATTAATGATTGAACAATGGATTTCGAAAATGAGAACTTGTATGATTCTTGACATTTAGAATTATAATTTGGGTGACATTTAGAATGATTTGTTTAGATTTCATACGAATCTCTTGACTTTATCTGCTGGGTCAAGTGATATAAGGATTGAAATAACGGACCGCTGTTGTGTCATGTTAACATTCACACGATAACAGAGCGCCCCACCACGGTACGCTCAACGTTTCTTCTACACAATATCCCAACTGCACAGGTGCTTTTAACAAAAGTCTAAGGCGCCTGCAGTCCGCAGTATAACCCCGTGGCACCCATATCCACCAAATAAATAAGGCCGCAAAAATAGTTTTTGTGTTCTTGAGATGTTTTGCTTAACAATGTTTGCTATTTTAAGGAGCATATCATTCCATTTTGATCCCCATTAGTTGAATATATTGAAGGCAATCGTTAATTAAATTCCTAAAGCTGTTGCTATCAGGGATTGGTTGAATTGATAGAGGGTTCATTTCGAACAGTTTTATCCTCATGCAGTCTCTCTACCACTAACTTCTCCAGCCTCCTGTAGGTGAATGCCATCAATTAGTTGCTGTGTGTGCTAGCAATTATGAATTGGACTTCTCTTTTGTCTGCTTGGGGCTAGTATCTATTGATTACAATTAGAGAGAATTTTGCTTTCGATTACATGTAGTTTAAGGACGAAAGCATTTGGATTGCCATTAGGTGGCTCTAGAAGATTGACTCAGTAGTAGAGTTATAGGATTGGATTTTTCTTTTTCAGGAAACGAGTACTGTCGTCATCAATATTTTCTGGTTCTATAATTTTGACTTGCTAAAGAAAGTAGAACGGTTAAGAGAATTTGTGAATTGGATGCTTTTATGAGAAACGATGTAAGCCAAATTATGGGAGGATTTGTCCTCCTTACATAGACCTTGGAAGATCTACACGTAGAGAATATAATGGGGAGATAAATTACCTAATGTTTTTATTGTATCAATCCTCCCTTGTGTGGTTCCTGTTGAATCATGAACTTGGTTTTCGAATAAGGCCATGAAACAAGCACAAATTAATTCAAAATGTACGAAGCAACTATACTTGCATTGTTGGTAGAGTAGTATGGAATAGAGCTGTTGGCTGATTTATTCAGCTCACGACTTGCTTATTGATTAGGCTCCAAAAAAGGAGTTGTAAGGAGTTGGGGAAAAAGGGTGGTGATCCCCTTCCCTATTTTGCTTCATGTTTTCTTTTTCATTTGCCGTAGACAATTCATGTTTTCTTATTCTTTTCCCTAAATTCGTGTGCTCATTCCAACTCCTTTTCCCCCTCTAGTACCTGGAAGCTAATCTCAACCTCACACTAGATTCATGGCATTGCAATCTAAAACGTCCTCCTGCTATCCCCTCCCATTCAAAAGTAAAAATCGAAGTTCTGCTTCGCTTCCTTCAGTTCCTGAGAACATTATGAAAACTACTTGGCCCCTTCAACAAGAGGCCCTGCCTCAAACCTTAAATCAGTAGCGAAAGACCCTTTTCCTTATGTGCATCGATGGGCGAAAGCTAATTGGATTAAGCTCGGTCTTGACAAAATACTCATCGACTGGGGAGGATTTCTTCATTAAAGCAGAGGCTCGTATGTAAAAGATCTTAAGAGACGGGTCATGTCCAAGGCAATCCATAATGGAGGCTTAGGATGATATTAGATAAGAACTAAATGGAAAGCGTACCAATATGAATTAATTTTCACAACATATTCCTTGAATATTGACCTACAATAAGCTTGAGTTACCTGGCAAGTTCCATGGAGAAGCCAATCTGCTTAAACGAAAACATGATAAGGTTAAGAAGAATAGGTTTTGCGACAATCTGCATGGAGGCGGGAATGGTTCAAAAGTTACCTTAAACTCTCAAACTAAAGAGGTTAAATGAGGAGAGGGGACTGATGGAGTTAGAAATAACACTTTCATGCCAATGGAAGTCTCCCCATTCCCCAAGAGAAATTGGAAGCCCTCCATTACTGGTAGAAAACAGAAGTATGATTCTCATATTAGAGAAGGAACTTCAACAAAAGGAACAATTTTGTTGCTCAAGTGATGATGAATGAGATTGTTAAAGTTGTTAATACCCCAATGTAAGGAGAAGATAGGCCTTTAGATGACCCTGGGAACGTCTTGGTTCAGCTATTAGATCAGGAACCTTTTTTTTGAAGAAGTATTAGATCAGGAACCAATTATAGCTAAGACACTTATATTAGAGGAGAATAGATCCTTCATGTAACAACGTATGGAGCCCTTCAAAGAAAGGACAAATGAAGCAAGTCAATCCATCTCAGTAGAAAATTGAAGGAAGTCGATTTGTTTCATTTGGGTAAGATAAAATGGAAAGTGATCCGGTTATAATTAGAATGGTTTAAAAAAGAGGCCCAAAAAGGGTCTCGAGCCCTTAATTCACTTTTATGATCAAAGCATGAGATGTTATAACAAATTATTAAAGACAATCTACTGATAAAGAGACCGATAAGTGCAGTTTATACTATATTTTGATAGGCATTTTAGTACGTTTATAGGTGTTCATTAGATGATTGTTGCATGAATAGACTTAGAATTATGTTAAAGTGAGTGTTTATTTATATTGTAAATGTTTGTATGGTTTAGAGCATGGTTTCATTTTTATTTATATGTTTCTTGAGATGTTTGATGTGTTTGTTAATGTTGGAAATCAAATAGGCGAAGAACAAGAGATTTGGACGTGGTCACGATCGTGACTCCTGTGTCACAGTCATGACAGAAGTGATCTACCAAGAGTCATGATCATGACTTCATATGCAATAATGATAGAGAGCAAATTCACGGACTCACGATCGTGACAGAGGCTTCCCAAGCATGACTTTTTCCATCTATTTTAAGGTTCAAGGCATTTTTAGAACCAATTAAAGGTTGAAATATTTACACCCCAAGACCCTCTGGGATTATTTACAAACCTTATGAAGTCTCAAAAATGCGACTGTCGTCTTGCAAAAGTGGATCAAACAAGGAAGATCAATGACGTCCAGATTTCCAGCTTTCCAGATCAAACTCAGAATAGAGTTTTTGTTTCTTTTCCTTTTTGTCATTTTCATCATACTTGACGCATAAACTGAAATTCCAAATGTCTATTACTAGATTCATGATGTTCTAATTTCCATATTAGGGTTTATTTTGTAGTTATTTTGTGACTTCGATCTTTGTTGATTCAATATAACATTCTGGTGTTGTGTTAATTGTTCATGTCTATACTTTAACAAAAAATTGAGAGAGTTAGTGAAAAGTAATCTGATTAAATTACGCAACGAGAGTTAGTAGTTTAATAAGTCACAAGATTAACAAATCAACAATCATTTGAAGAGTGATCTTTCGTGAGAAATTGATTATCCATTAGATAGCTTCGGATTTAGTTGAAACATTGGGAAAGTTTTGTGAATCAAGAGGTTGCAAAATCTAGAATTTTCTTATTCGATTAGGGGTTAATTGGTTAGGCCTTGAGAGATTAACCAGGCCCTTAGAAAATCTAAGATCGACATATAATTAGATCAATAATTATTAAGAGAATAAAATAATTAAAGAATAAATCCAATGCATTCATCCTTGATCAACCTTACATTAAATTGACAGCTCACTTATTATTTGTTTTTTTGCTTGATTTTATTTAATTGCTTTAATTTTTGTATTATTTTAACACATATCATATTTTATTACCTTAGACAAAGTTAGGTTTAACTTGTTTTAGATAGTTCCTCGTGGGATCAATACCTTTCGATACTACAACTTACACTACAAGTTACAATATGTATACTTGCGGGTATTGAGAATTATATTATATATAAAACTTGGTTAATGGAGACCTCCTTTGATAAGATTATTGGAAGCAAGAATGCAAGAAGCTTAGAAAATGCACTTGATTGTTTGGTAAGAGCTGGGAAGTCATTTTAAATCACTAAGCTCATTATAATGAGCATCATAGTAGCATGTAATCAACATAAGACCAAGGTTCATCAAACCATTATTAGGGATTAATTCATTTACCTAATGGTTACCATCAAATTAGATCCACACTTTCAAGGAATTACTTTATCTACAGGGCTAATCATGACGTTTTTAAGAATTCTTTATGGAAGAATCTCTAATCTTTGAGCACCTCAATAAGTGCTCCTTGGATTGCACTTAGGTGATTTCAATAGTATCATACTTGCTCAAGGGGAAAAAGATGACAAGATGACTAACAAGCTAAGAAATGGAGAGATGTTGAACTACCTCGTTATTGTAAACTTATTAGATTTAAGGTTTAAAGGTGCTTATTTTACATGGATTAATAAGCAAGACGAGAGTTGACTCATTAAGAAAATGTTAAATAGGGCTTTGTTAATCCCTAAAGGCTTTCAAAATTCTTCAATAGAATGATTTTTTATATATATATTTTTATGCTTAGACCACTTATCCATAGAATTAACAATTCTTGTAAGGAAATGAAAAATAAAATCCCCGTTAGATTAAACAATTTTTTATATATGCTTAACTGATTATACATTGTTTCCATAAAACTTAGTGATTAATGCTATGAAATGCTTAAGACATTCACTTTAGTTCATATTTGGTTTTAGGTACAATTCGGAAATGAAATAGCTAAAGTGAGTCGAAAACATAATCTTTGAGCTGTCTTCTTGAGATTCACTGTTGGAGCCTGAACTTTTCTTGAAATTTTGAAGTATAAATTGACATTAGATGAGGAATTTGTGTTAAATTATTCATGTGCAAAGAAAAAAGACAATTCAAGAATGTGAATTGTTATATGAGATTAAGATAGGTGAATTTAGCAAGTTGATGATTAGAGTGTATAGGTGTGTGTATGCTTTCATGATTAATTGGCCTAAAATGATGTTTTGAGTTAAAATGGAATTGATAGTTAATGAATTTGCTTTAATTGGAGTGAAAAGCAAGAAACGAATAATGAAAGTGTGAGAGTTTGAAGAATTGAGAAAGTTTGACTTTTTGGAGTAGAGAGTTGACTTTTTGATTTAGACAGAATTTGAGAAAATGATCTTTATGGAACTTGTAGCTTCTGTTGAGAGCTTTCTATCGCCATAAAGTTTGATATTTTTCAATATCAGGAGTGAAAGTTTATGAACGGTCAAAGTTAAGTGTTATTTGGCATTGTTTTTGAAAATGCTCTTAAGTGTAGGATTTTGTATGTAGTGTTTTGATGAACAAATTATAGACTGATATATTTTGAATAGAGTTCAGTGATCTATATGAAAGTCATAGAAGATTTTTCTAGCTTTTCAATGATGTATTATACGTTATTTGTGGATGTGAGAATCTGGAAGATATGAAATTTGGAAGTTTGGATGTTGATTTAGGATGACAAATTCTGGAAGAAAACTTTGATTGGAAAATTGACCTAGTTAGAGGTTGAAATTGCCTTTAAGTGCTTCATGAAATTTTTAGCTTGTGTTTTGATCTTTCTATTGATGTAAAGTATGTAAATTTTGGACCATGGGATAGGAAGTTAAAATTTTTACAAGTTGTTGTTACTGTTTAGGAAGATCCGACCCTTGCCCGTTCTTTTGCTTCTAACTTTTCTGTCCGACATTCGATTAATCTGATTTTTGAAGCGTTGGATTCCTAAGACATCCCTTATCTCTCCATGAAAATTGTGATTTTTGAGATTAATATGAAAAAGATTGATTGAATCAAAGTGAGAGAATTGATTACAGAGTTTGAGTTGGACAATTTTTCTGAACATGTTTAGATATTTTGATGATATCTTGATCTGTAGAGATCAAATTAAGTTGCTTCTTGTTTCTGAATAAATTAGAGACATGGTACTAAAAGTTATCTAACGGAATCGAATTTCAATTCAGTTCCTAAGATTTCCAATTTCTGAATTGAATTATTAAAGTAATAAGATTATATAAGGGTAAATTGGGCATGACACTTAAGTCTAAGAGTTATAAGGCTTATATTGGAGGGCAAAATGGACATTGCCCACTCATTAA
>JANIHY010000004.1:46173579-46183876 GCA_027479065.1 Erythroxylum brevipes | reverse complement strand
TATTTAAAAATTATTATTATTTCAAATTAATTATCATTATTATTTATTATTAAGATTTTTGAAAGCATGGTTGATGTGACTAGTAAACTAGTAAAGTATACAATACAACTGTATAATATATCAATATGGTACTCGGTACAGACCGATATCGATGCAGTTCCGTTCCAGAGCTCAATCCAGTATCGAGCTCGATAAGGTATTCTTAACATTGGTTATAGATGTATTTGCTCATTTCTTTCACACTTTGAATACAGAGTTTTTGCTAGTGTAAAAGCATTCGTTATATTATTTTTTTATTCTTCGACTAGAACTAATATTTATAGCCTAAGTCTTCAACTGTCTTTTTGAAAACCGCTTTCTAAATCTTCTAGAAATGGTCATTAGTTGAGTCCTATAACTAACTCCAACTAACTAATTGTCTGACGTTCTAGAATATCTTCTTTTTGTATAATCTGGAATAATGCTTCTTCTTTTACTACGTTTCGTTTGTTATTTCGCTTCGTCTTATTATATCACTTCATTTGTTGTTGTGCTTCGTCTGGTATCACACTTCACCTGGTGTTGCACTTCGTCTGTTGTTGACCTCGCACCTTCTAAGTTAACTAAGTGTTACTTACATTTTTTTGCACACTTAACAAATTTATAAAAACTGTTCATACACTTCTAATATTATTATTATTTTATTGTCATCAAAATTCATAAAAGTGAATTCCTTTTGACTTAACAACCTCCCCCTTTTTGATGATAACAAATAATCATAATTTTAGAAGATAAAATCATATTTATAGACGAATAGATGAATAGTATTCTATAATATAGCAAAAACATAAGACAAGAATTGCATACAAGATATATACAATGCTTTCTATCTTCTCTTTTCATTCTCCTCTTTTTCTTCATCTCCCCCTATTTGTTATTAATCAAAAGATTGCTCATCGTAGACGCTTCAGAATTTCAGAAAACATACATTGCATATTAGTGTGGATCATCTTGAGGTCTTGTTCAATAATAACCCGTAGTAATGCTACTTCCTCATTAAGATCACCCATTGAATTAGCGAGTTCATCAACCTTAGTATGAACTTCCTCAATTTTTTTTGCTAATGCTTCCTAAGCTTCCTTTTGACTGTGACTTGCTTCCATCCAATTTATGAAATGCTTCAAAAACTATGGATTATCAGTAGGATCTTGTTGTATTTCACTTAGTGGATGAACGTTTTCCATAGTAGATGGTTCTAAAGGTAAAACATCTAACTTTACAATTTTGATAGAGTGTAGACTGAAGGTTTGTTTTCCTTTTGGGAGATTAAGATCATCAGGTCTACATAGTTTCAGAATTGGCTCCTAAGAAGGTGTAACACATCTTTGACTGAAGGTATGAAACCTAAAGGTCTGAAATGCATGACCAAATGCACAAAGGTTTCTAAGTTGAAATTAATACCTTCAACTATGATACTTCTGTATTGTCCTTCTTTCACTTTTCCAACTACCTCGAAGTTTTCATCGGTGGTTGAAACTCCAAATTTACTTCCTGATGCTTTTGAAATGTGATGTGAACCATAGATACATCCAGGTTGAGCTACATTGCATGCATCATCTATGTTGTTCATAGCTACTTGAATCTGCTCTTCTGTAAGTTAATCTTTATTTCCTTCAAGAAACATCTTCTTTTTTCCTTTTTCTTCATTTCTTACAATGATTGAGCATCCTGGTTGTATGTCTGGCACAATTTTTATTAATGTTATGCTCGTAACTGGATAGATTGTATACCGATCCTTTGAAATCTTCAATGGATATGGTTCTGCCTTCTTATCTCACAGAATACCATATAATCTTCGTTCTTCATGACTTAGAAGATGTAGTGTCTGATCATTAATCGGTATCAGTTACTTTTTGGAAGGTTCTCTGATAATAATTAAGCTTCTTCTTCGAACAGGTATTGATTTTTCTATAATCTTCATTTTCAAATCCTTTTTGTTGATTGGTTGAGAAGGAATGTAAGGTTCCAATTGGTGTTCAATTGTTTTTTCCTTCTGTTGAACATCAGATAAAGAAACCTTCTTTTGTTCTTCTGTCAGTTTAGAAGAAAGTTATTGTTGAGGCTTCTTCCTCTCAAACAACAACTTCCTTTTAATTTCTATCTCTCCAAAAGATTTTGTTGATTGGCTTTGCAAAATAGAGACAATTGATCTGGTAGGCTACTGTCTTTTCTCTTGCTTTTCAGAATCTCCATCAAGAATCATAGATTTCCTCTTCTTCTATTCTTGTTGTCGTAAGGTCAATAGTCTTGGTGACCTTCTTGACTGTTTTGATTTTTTTGATTGAAGTGTCTCTGTCTTTCTCTTCAATGACACTTGTTGCGATGATTGTTGAACTCGGCTTTCCTTTTACTGTAGAATCGTCTTATGTTTTATTGGTGCATCAGACAATTTCTTAGTCTTTTCTTCTACAGATGTTCTTCCTGTAGATTGATGTTTTGTTTTTCTTGCAGACGTACCACGTTCACTTCTGCCCCATCTTACTAGAAGCTCCCCCTTAGACCTTGTTTTAGGTGTAGAACCTATATCCTCCTCATTATCAAACTTTGTCCCCATTCTGTGAATAGTTGTGACATTAATAATACCCTTTATATCCATCTTTACCCTATTACCCTTGTCGAGAAAGATTTCAGATTCTCTAAAAATCCTTGTCAACAGCATTCCATACGGTAAAGAGCTAGAATCCCAATTTGACTTGATCATGTACTTCAAAATCAAGTACGGAAGATTAATGGGTTGGTGATTCAGTAGGTGATACAGACAATGTTCATCGTTCATTGTCACAAGGTCCTTCGAGCCAATCTTAGTAGAACACAATAGAGAAGCAGTGAATGTAGAACCTAGACTTCAAAACAAGGGTTGCCGCCGTCTTAACTTCAGGATCACTACTTCCATAGCGTTTTCGATGAATGTGCATTCTATCTACATGACCTTGAGTAATCCATTTTGTATTGTTAAACAACTTTACTCCAATACTAGGACACCCACTGACCCTTTCGATAGTATCTTGCATCACGATAACCGACAAACCATCTACCATTGATAGTAAGGTATCGTCTACTAACTTTGCATTCTTCCAAAACTTATATATCTCATTCAAATAGATCTTTTCATGAACCTTGAAGAAGTTTTTCCAGCCAACTGCTTCAATCTCTATCTCTGGTTCAATGTCCATCTGATTTTCCTTCAATGATTTGAAATCAACATGTCTCCCATAGATAAGTGATTTCTCCATTTGTAATATGTAACAAATAAAAACTAAACACAAAAAAGTATTTCATTCAAGGTAGCGATGTTAGTCCCTAAAAGTAAGAATATGAGATGAAATGAACTTGAAGCTTAGAACGGAGTATTGAATCGTCTTGGTTGAGAGCATTAAACAAGTGAGTTTCAAAGTATTTCAAGAGAATTCTAAAGTAGAAGGTATTTTATAATCTTGAGAAGATTTCCTTCTTATACCTACTCTTGAAACGTTACCATTCATAACTTATCGTTATTATTCACTTGAAAACTTACGACTTTTTATCTTCTTCTTATATGAATCGTCTGGGTCATGACATGTCAGACAAATGGTCATTCAACATTACCATATTTAAGTTCCATATGATTTCCTTAAATCTATCTGCACACAAAGGTTTAGTGAAGATATCCGCCCATTGTTAATTCATCTCAACAAATTGTAGACTGATGATTCCTCTCTGTACATAGTCTCGTATAAAATGATGTCTAACTTCAATATGCTTTGCCCTCGAGTGTTGTATTAGATTCTTTGATAGATTGATAGCACTTATGTTGTCACAGAAGATTGAAATTTGATCTTCTTATAGAGAATAATCCTCTAACTGATAGTTAATCCATAATGTTTGTGAATAAAAACTTGCAGCTGACATATATTCAACTTCTGCAGTAGATAGAGCAATTGAGTTGCCTTTTGCTTGACTAAGAAATTAGATTATGACTAAAAAAGTGACAACCTACATTTGTACTCTTTCTATCAATCTTATTTCCAGCATATCAGCATCACAGTAGCCAATTACCTTGAAATCTTGACCTTTTTCATACATTAAACAGAGATTAGTAGAACCTGCCAAGTATCTCAATATTCTTTTGAAAATAATATAATGAGATTCTCTAAGATCTGCTTGAACTTATGCACACAAACAAACATTAAACAGTATATCAGGTCTGCTTACAGTTAGGTAAAGTAAAGGACCAATAATTCCTCTGAAAAGAGTTTGATCAACCTTCTTACCTGTTTCATCCTTAAATAAAAGGATTGAGGGATGCATAGGATTTGACATAGGTTTGAACTTCTCCATTTTATATTTGACTAACAGTTCTTTGATATTTTTTTTATGAATAAAAATATTTTCTTCGATCTGCTTAATTTGTAAACCAAGAGAGAATTTCAATTCACCCATCATACTCATTTCAAATTCACTTTTCATAAGATTTTCAAAACTAAAACATAACTTCTTAGAAGTTGCACAAAAAATAATATCATCTACATATATTTGTACTACAATGAAATCATTTTAAATACAATTTTAAAACAATATCTACTTTTCCTCTAATAAAGTCATTTCTAATAAAAAAAACAAACTCAGACGATCATACCAAGCATAAGGTACTTGTTTTAATCCATACAAGACTTTATGAAGTCTATAGACATAGTCTAGTTTATAAGTATCTTCAAAACTTGGGGGTGGCTTTACATAAACTTCTTCATCTATAAAACCATTCAAAAAGGCACTTTTCACATCCATTTGAAATAGTTTTATATCATGATAAACAACATATACAAGTAAAATCCTAATAGCTTCTAATCTAGCTACAGGAGCATAGGTTTCATTTTAGTCTATTCCTTCATGTTGATTATAGACCTGAGCTACTAATCTAGCTTTGTTACGGTTTACTCTTCCTGATTCATCTAGTTTATTTTTGAATACCCATTTGGTTCCTATGATAGACTTATTGGGTAGTCTAGGAACTAAAGACCAAACTTTGTTCCTTGTAAATTGATTTAACTCCTCTTTCATGTCTAAAATCCAAGCTTCATCTTGAAGAGCTTCATCAATTTTCTTAGGTTATAATTTAGAAACAAAAGCTACATTTGCCTCTCTTCTAAATTTAGACCTAGTTCTCACTCCTTCTGATGTTTCACCTATAATCAGGTTTTCTAGGTGAGAAGATTTGTATTTCCAGTCTTTTCTAAGACTAAAGTTTTCATAAATATCTTCTATCTTATCAGGTGGATCATTTGGTGGTGACATGTCTAGGTTATTGACTAAGGGAGTAGATAGAGTTTCATTGTCAGAATCGTCTCTTCTATCTAGATGAGAATCATCATCTAATTTAAAATGCATAGATTCTTCAATAGATTTAGAAGTAAGATTATAAACTCTATAAGCTTTAGAAGTAATTAAATATCCTAGAAAATTCCTGAATTGATCGTAGAATCAAATTTATCCTAATTTTCTTTTGTATTCAATATAGTGCATTTGCAACCAAAAGGATGGAAGTAAAAGATATTTGGCTTTCTTCCTTTCCATAACTCATATGGAGTTTTATTTAAAATAGGTCACAAAAATACTCTATTTTGAATATAACAAGCTGTATTTATAGCTTTTGCATAGAAATACTCAGGAAGATTCATTTCACATAACATAGTCCTTGCCATTTCCTTAATCGTCCTGTTTTTTCTTTCTACAACTCCATTTTGTTATGGGGTTCTAGGAGCTGAAAAATTATGAAAATTTTCATTCTCTTCACAAAACATTATGAATTTTTCATTTTCAAATTCTCCATCATGATCACTTCTAATTCTAGCAATAGAAATTCCTTTTTCTTTTTCTAACTGTTTGGATAGAACTTTAAAGTACTTAAGATATTCATCTTTATGTGATAAAAACAATATCCAACAAAATCTAGTGAAGTCATCAACAATTATGAGATCATACTTCTTTCCGCCAAGACTTAGTGTTCTGGTTGGACCAAACAAATCTATATGTAACAACTCTAGAGATCTAGACGAAGTTACAACATTATTAGAATAAAAAAATATTTTAACTTTTTTTCCTTTTTGACAACTCTCACAAAAGAAATCTTTGTTAAAACTTATTTTTGGTAATCCTCTTACCAAATTATGTCTAACCAACTTGGAAATATGTTTAAAACTAACTTGTCCTAACTTTTTATGCTAAATCAGTTTTTCCTTATCTGTTGATATAAAACATGAAATATTTTGACTTTTTAAATCATCTAAGTTAATTTTATGGAAATTATTTCATCTCTTGGCAGAAAAAATATGAAACCGTCCTTGTTTTTGACTATGCAAGAATTTTGATTGAATGATACTTCAAAACCAAAATCACATAATTGACTTACACTAATTAGATTAAGCTTTAAGTCTTCAACTAGCGGAACATTACCAATAGATGCAAATGAATCTTTATCAATTTTGTCGATTCCAACTATTTTACCCTACTAGTTCTCTCCAAAAGTTACTAATTCTCCTTTTTATTTTGGAGGTCTAGGAACATAGGCCTTCTTCCCGTCATATGTCGCGAGCATCCATTATCCAAGTACCACTGGTGTTGGTTGCTTTTTCCAATGAAGGAGATTAGTAGTATATATTATATCTTTCTTAGGTACTCATATTTTCTTGGGTCCTTTGGGGTTAGACTTGCAATTATTCATCGATTAATAAGAATATTGTTTCTTTTTCTTTATGTTAGGAACAAAACTCTTATTATGACGAACATTACTATTATTAAACTCTAAACCACTCTTATCATTTAGATGTCTATATTTTTCAATCACATCATTCATCCTTTTTTTACTTTCAGTAAATATTGAAAAATCTGTTGAAAGACTGTTAATCTTTTGTTTCAGTTGATTAATTTCCTCAGATCTATCTACGGTTACTTTCTTTCTTATATTGTCTACTTGTTTCTTAAGACAAACGCTTTCTTTTTCTAACACTTCCGTGTTCTTCAAACTTTCTACAAATTTCTTTTCAATATCCTATATTGTTTTAATATAGCATGTGAATCTTCTAAAAATTTTAAATACACATCTTGAAGTTCATTAAAGTTAGAAGTTACCTCATCGTTGCATTCCTTTTCAGCTACCAAGCATATATTTTCTTATTCTGATGCTTCTGAGTCGAAGCCAGATTTAGACGAATCCAAATATTCCCAAGTTGCCATCATGCTCTTTTTGTTTTCTTTACTTTTCTTCTGTTTTCTTTTGAGCAATAGGCATTCAGACTCGTAATGTCCTAGTTTTTTTCACTCATAGCAGATGATAGAACTTTTCTCATTCTTCGATTCGTCTTTGCTATTCTTCTTAAAAGAAAAATCTTTATTTCCCTTTGCTTTCTTCTTCCACATCTTCCTAATCTTTCTTGAAATGAAGGATAGTTCATCATCATCTTCACTTGAATCTTGATTAGATTCACTAGCATCATCATTCTTGATTTCTTCAATCTTTAATGCTTTTGAAGATGTGCTTCTATTTTTCTTTATCTTCTAATTCTTCTAATAAGCCTTTAATGCAATATATTTATGTCTTCTGAGTTTATATTTTGCATTAAGCTTTACTTCACGAATTTTTAACGATCTAAGCAATTCATCTACCTTCAGCTTACTTAAATCCTTCGCCTCTTGTATCGTCATTACTTTGGGTCTCCATCTTTTTAAAAGACTTATGAGAATCTCTCTGGTATGATCTTGATTATCGTAGATTCTCCCCAAAGCTTTAGGTTCGTTAACAATTGTTTGGAATCGTCCAAACATATAATCAATAGTCTCATCATCTTTCATCTTGAATAGCTCATACTGATGAACAAGAATACTAATCTTGGATTTTGTCACCTGATTTTTGCCTTCATGTACAATAGCTAATGTGTCCCACATTTCGTTTGTAGATTCACATCCATGAACCTCATCATATTTACTTTTGTTTAGAGCAAAACTTAAAAAGAGCTTGACCTTTGAGTTTAGCTAAAAGCGAGTTTTCTGATCAACTGACCATTTGTCACAAGAGATGTTATTACCTTCATTATCTGTTGGTATATATGGACCATTTTCAATGATATTCCAAAGATCAATATGTATGGATTTTATAAAGAGTCGTATCCTGTCCTTCCAATAATGATAATCTTCACCATTGAATGCAGGGGGTCTTGTGACCAAGGCACCTTCTGCTATAAAAACATGTGATTCAGCCATGGATCTTTATCCTCACTTTGTAACAGTGCTTTTTGGAAACCTTGCTCTGATACCAACTGAAATAAATCACTTGTTAATATAGAAATCACTTATAATATGTATAATACACAAGAAGGGGGTTGAATTGTGTCAAATTATCTAAGATATTAATCTTTAGAATCTTCTTGATTTTCTTTACAAATTTAAATGATTACAAAACAATTCACTTAATTTGATGAATAATGCAACCACGAAAATTATTATCTATTCTTCTAACATTAAGAAAATTAAAGAGATAAGGCTTAGAGAATATGACATCATGATTTACATTAGTTCACCCTTAATTTTGGGCTACGTTCAGTCCTCAGAGTTTGTCTAAGATTTCACTATACTCTTCAATGTTACAAGTATTATTTTTACACTTGCAGAGCCTCTTTAGGTCTCTCTCACAAAGTATTCTTTATCTGCTTCCTTACCATTTCCAGGCTTTAGTTTTTCTTTCTTTTGGAAAGATATTGTTTGAACTTCATGTTACAGATGTATTTTCTCTCTTTCTTTTGCACTTGAGTATAGAGTTTCTCTAAGTAAGTTTTATACAATCAAATTTCTCTCTTGTATTGTTGTTGTTTGTTTACGACTATAACTAGGATTTATAACCTAAATCTTCAACTGTCTTCTTAAGAAATCTGCTTCTTGAATCTTCTAAAAACCGTTATTAGTTGAGTCCTGTAACTAACTCCAACTAATTAACTGAATGATGTTCTAGAATATTTTTCATTTACATCGTCTGGTATTATGCTTCTTCTGATGTTATGCTTCGTCTGGTGTTATACTTCGTCTGGTGTCGTAGACCAAGTGCTTTGCACTTTTATATAGTCTATCTAAGACACTTTGTCTTATTTAGCTTTTAAGTATCATCTTGAGCTGATCATCTTGAGTTGACCTTGAGTCTTAAGTATTGTCTTGAGTTGACCTTGAGTATTATGTATTGTCTATTTAAGTGGCTCATCAAAACAATTCATGCACTTATGTGATTATTATTATTTGATTTTCATCAAAATTAATAGAAGAAGTGAAGTATTTTTGACTTAACATCTTTCACCATATAAGTAGTGCCTCCAAATTTTTAAAGTAAATATCACTACTATTAATTCTAAATCATATGTAGGATAGTTCTATTTAAGTGGCTCTAACTGTCTCGAGGCATAAGCCACTATTTTCCCATCTTACATCATTACACAACCCAGACCATTCCTAGAAGCATCACTATATAGGGCATACTCTTTATTCGGAGTTAACTGTGTCAACACTGGAGCTTTGATGAGCATCTTCTTTAACTGCTCAAAACTGGCTTGGCATCTATCATTCCATTCAAACTTTATACCTTTCTGAAGTAACTTTGTGATTAGAGATGCAATTACTGAGAGCCCTTTGACAAAGCACGATAATAACCAGTTAACTCAAGAAAACTTCTCACTTCTGTCACATTTCGAGGCGATTTCTAGTTGACAATTGCCTTAATTTTATTGGGATCTACCCTAATACCTTCAAAAGGGGTGAAGTGCTCAAGCACATTTGCTCAATTTGGCAAATAATTGCTTCTTTCTCAAAGTATGGAAAACAATTCTTAAATGTTTAGCATGTTCCTCTTCATTCCTAGAATAGAACAATATATCATCTATAAATACCACAAAAAATTGGTCTAAGTAGGGTCGAAACACCATATTCCTCAAAACAATGAAAGCAATCAGTGTATTAGTTAGCCCGAAAGGCATCACCAGGAACCCATAGTGGCCATATCGAGTCTTGGATGTAGTTTTTGGAATATCCACATCTTTTACCTAAAGCTAGTAATAACCTGACCGTAAATCAATCTTGGAGAACATTTCTACACATTTCAATTGATCAAACAAATATTCTATTCTGGGCAATGGAAACTTATTCTTTACAGTCACCTTGTTCAACCGTTGATTGGACCAAATTTATACTACAAATTAGGCCCGTTTTCTTTAGTAATTATGCATTTGTTGACTCCTGATCTATGATT
>JANIHY010000004.1:46139086-46160176 GCA_027479065.1 Erythroxylum brevipes | reverse complement strand
TGTTTCTTGAATCTTTAAAAGAAACGGTTAATCAGTTGAGTTCTGTAACTAACTCGAACTGACTCTTGCGTCTGCTTTAAATCCTTCGTCTGCTTTTCTCCGTCTATATTTTTTGTATCTATATTTCTTCGTCTGTTTTTCGTCTTGCGTCTGCATCTTTGCTTGCGTCTACGTCTGTTTTACACTTTGTGTCTGCGTCTGTTTTTACGTCTGCATCTGCGTCTGCGTCTGCGTCTGCGTCTGTTTTAATCTGCGTTTGCGTCCGCGTCTGCTTTTGTGTTACATTTTGCATCTGCGCCTACTTCTAACTTTTGTGTCTGTATTACTTCGTCTGCATCTGTTTTATCCTTCGTCTGTCTGTTTTCTATTTTACGTCTGTTTTTACTACATCTTTGTTATTCATCAAAATCAAATATATGTAAAGTCATTTTGACTTAACAATTCTAACTATGAATTAAAATTATGATTTATAATCATTGTCAACATATTTGAGAACCTAATAGGTCTCACATATAAAATGAGTTGGAGAGAAAAAAGTTGATTTAATTAAGTTAGATTTGATTATAAAGTTTAAGAAACTTTATCACTAAATATAAAAAAAATTAATAAATAAGGATCAATATAAGATATTGAATTTTATTTGGAGTCTCACATATAGAATGGGTTGAAGAGAGCAAAGTTGATTTAATCAAATTGAACTTGATTATAAAGTTTAAGAAACTTTATGATTAAATATGGGATATTTAATAAGTAAGGATCAATATAAGATATTGAATTTTATTTGGGCATAATTGGCATTTAATTAGAATTATTAGTCATTCTAATTAAAATTTAATTGAAATTAAAATTTAATTTCAATTAATTTACTAAAACGTTCATAACTTATTATAAATAGACTTGAGCTCTATGGAGCTAACACTTCATGCTTAACCCTCTCTGTAATAATTACATAGCTCTCTCAACATGTTCTGTATATACCATGAAAGACTGGACACTTATATAGCTATGGTAATTGAGACAGGTCAATTTCGAAAACAGTTAGAAGAATGCAACAAAATAAAGATCACACGTTGGAATGAGATATTAATTAAATTTCTACTTTATTTTGATTCGTATTAATCATTTTATAGAATTAAATAGATCTTAATTTTTAAGATATCAAAAGTAACTAAAAAATTTTGTAATTATTCTATTACAGTTCGGATCCAATCCCGAGTGGATTTTCCAACAAAAAGATCTTAGATCCTTAAAGTGTCATCCATTTTACATATGGAGTAAGAGACTAGACATGACCTCTTCGATGCCAGGTGCTCTCACATCCGGCAGACTAGTTCCCCCATGGCCCGTGCTTAATGTTTCAACACGTGTATTGATTTCCTGTTACAATTCTATGTCAGCTCATTATTGAAAACTTTTGAATTGTTGTCAATTAAATTGAACAAACATTCACAAGATGACCCACGTTAATCAAGAGTGGGTTGTTACACTTAGTCTTTCAACGACATTCCAAGATACACAAACATCCCCAACTATTAATGCACGACTCTTTTTACAGACACTACTCTATTGTAAGGTATACATGAGGCCATTTGTCACCACTGACCCATAGACCATCGTGGATAAACTCACACTAACTATCAACTTTCGGACTTTCTCTTGCTGAGTCGGATTTATCTGTATCAGGCCCGTGGGATTTTTTCAACTTCGCTACAAGTACCCACATATTAGCCAGTTCATTTTCCAGATATGCTTCTCTTTGCTTGGATTCTTCAACCTTCCCCTGAAGATCAGCTTCTTTCTGATCCTTCTCAGTAAGAGCAGATTCATATTGGAGTTCCCTTTCTCGACTCAAAGCCAACTCTCTCTTGAGATCTGAAGCTAACGCCACCTGGTCTTGGCGTTTTATGTTGTTCTCTCTCCGCCCATTCCGCACAGTACTACTAGCTCTGCGTTGAGACGGTGAGTTTTTCAGTGCTACCAGCTCAGAATTTAATCTCTCATTATGATTCATCAGCTTGGCAACTTCTTCTGATAACGCCTTTAGCTCAACGGCAGCTGCAGACGCTAGACCTTTTGCATAAGAACTTTCCTCAGCAAGTTTTTGGTTCCGCATTTCTAACTGTTCTTTTGAATCCGTTAGTGTTGCAACCTTCTCTTTTAATTCTTCAATCTCTGCAGCCTGATTGAAGAAAAGCAAGGAATTAGATAAAGTGAAACTTTTGAAGTCATAACATAATTTGCGGTCTCAAGAACTTGAAAATATTTATTACATTCAGAATTAAAAGATGAAACCAGAAAGTTTCAGATTCTGATGAAACCAAAACGTTGTAGATAACTATCTAAACCATTTTTTCTCCTTGAATGTAGTAAAGTACAATGCAAATTGCCCATAAACCCTTCTAAAACGTTTAACATATTAACAGTGTACAATGAGCTTCTTATTTTGCACCATCACTTTCTGAGATGCATGTGGTTTAACATATTAATATGTAAAATCAATGCAGGATCATTCAGTAGTGATCTGTGCCTTTGCTTGACAGTTGCAGAAAGAATTCTGCCAAATGGTTGTACGCATCATACATGTACTTCACTATGATTCTTGGAAGTTAATTCGTTTTGCTAGTTATGTAAACACGGAGAGCTGTAGTCACAAGATAAAGAGTAATCATATAATGTTAACTTGAAGTATGCCACCAAGCTGAACTCCAATTCTCCATGCATCCTCAAAAAATTGAAGGGGTTCGTATGTATCAAATAGCTATCGAATCCTAGTTGCATATGAATATTCACACCTATCTCAGTTAGCCCAAAAAGTAAACGAGAAGTGTTTGACAACATACTCAAGTTAATCAAGAAACTCCTCAACACAGTATAGATTGTCCCATTACCATAATGATCTTTAAGATTAAAATTGCATAAAATCAAAAAACCAGAGAAAAGCAGATAACATCATGATCTCTAAGAAGCAAAGGTGAATAAAGATAATTCACAAGCTTTCCATAGGATCATCCACAGTGGAACACTATGGGTTCTTCATCTGACACCAACAATTGAAGAAAATAAAATTCATTATCTAAACTTCAACAAATTTGTTCTACAGGTGAATATATTGCTCGGTGAAGATAGTGAATATCCAAATATTCTGGAAGATAAAATGGATTGCCAACAGTGGAGGATAGCCACGCAAATGGATGGTGTTATTTGCAAAATTAGTTCCATGGCATCATTATGATTCCTTTTGTTTTCCCTTTCTGATTATGGATAAACGTTAATCCTCAAAATAAATAATAAGGGACAGTTGAACTGTTTTAAAAACCAGGATCACAAACATGATCATGCAGTCATATAATCAGATTAACCTGTGCTTTTAGGAGCAGATCTTCTTTTCTCTCCTTCAAGGCCACAATGTCCTTGTTAACTTGATGTTGGCTGTAAGAACCTTTTAGTTCAGAAAATCTCTGTGAGAAACTAGAGAGAGAACTAAGATTTTTGTTTTCAAGAGCATCTGCAAGTTGCTGTTTCAAAGAGGCAATCGACTCCTGTAAGCCCTCACATTCACAAATCTGATAAAACAGCAAGGTCAAGTTACTACTCTTTCTTGATAATATGACTCAAAAGACAATGGTAAGCATCCATTGTGCAGCAAAGACAGAGTAGTGTTGATTAGCTTTTGTACCTTTTGGTTCAGCTGCTCTTGAATTATACGGTTATCTGCAGCTTTAACCTGAAAAGAGGATAGCATAAGAAGTATCAAGCCATGATTAGCATATACATTACATAAACAAATGGGATGCTATCCGCCAAGAAGTATATGAAAATAGGAATCCAGTCCTCAGTTCTGTACTGAATTTGAAAAAAATCAAATACATGTTCCATTATTCTCATTATTTGTGAATAACCATACAGTCACGTCTCATCAGTAAAATAAAAGATTGCTGTTAGAGAAATTTATGAGTCATATTTGTTTTTATATAAAAAGATTTCACAAGATCAAACAAGCAATCAGTATCAAACATGAAACATATTGGAACTTAATAAGCTGAAGTCAAACTGGAAGGCAGATCACCTCAAGCTCAAATGACTTCTCATTCAACTGTGCCATCAAATCAGCAATTGTCTGCAGCATAAAACAACAAACAGCTCATAGACGTACATGCAACAATAGCAAACAGTTCAAGTACACAGAAGCAGAGTTCACTCACTTGTGACATTTCCGAGCTATCCACCTTGTTGTGGGAAGCCAGGACAGAATCGGCAATTTGTTTTTCCAGCAATGATATTTCATGATTTTTCATCTTTATTTCATCATTCAACTTCTTCATCTCATCCTTTAAGTATGAGAGATGGAAATTGAATTCTCTGTGCATTCAAAAGGGGCTAATGAAAGAAAAAGGAACAAGAATAACATACATAAATCTGCTCCTTCTGTGGATTTCGAGAAGCCTCCTCAGACAATCTCTTCAAAGCACTTGAATGAAGGGCCACCTCCCCGGACAAAATTTTCTGCTGCTCCCTCAGAAGATCAATCTGGTCACTTGTTTTTATGCTCATCTACCAAAAATAATGCAAAGGAATTCAGGCCATAGACTATGCAGAATACATGTTTACACAAACAGAAGTTTTCATTTACAGTTGGTAGAAAAGCTATTAGCTTACTGAAGGAGTTTCTTGTCCAAGGAAATTGTCCTCAGGAAGTTCTACATCATGCCTAACCTCAGACAGCAAAACGGCTGATGGAGAGCCTTCTATTAGTAAAGGATTTGAAAGTCTTGATTCTGCATGAAAATTACTGTTTTCTGCTTGAGGAGTTGAAGGTGTACTATTAGATTTCACTCCACTTGATTTATCACTAGCGCTTGTCCCCAACCCATTATCTCGTTTCTGATCAAGAACAGTCAATACAAGCACTTTAGAGAAGAGGTGGGAAATACGAAGGTAAAGAGGAAAGAAACCAGCATACCACTAATTCAACGACGAATTTCAAATGAAACAGAACAATAGGTTCTGATATCTTGGACTTTGACAAATATATGTTCAAAAATGAAGGGTCTAATAATCTTTCAGAATGAAGTGAATCTGATTTCTCAGGGTTTGAGCTGTAAAACAAATTACTCAGATGATCCGAATTTGTCGCCCTGAAACATCAATTCGAGTTTAGCCATACTTTAAGGTCCTTGCCAGTCCTACAATCTTCAACTTTTTATATACAAAACTTAAAATAAATGATTCTACCAAAACCGCACTATTCAGGAACACATGGAACATACTAGGCACTATCATACAAGATATTCAGTTATATTGTTACGACAGAAAATAGCCATAGAGAAGCAGAAATTTATTAACAAATATATTGAACCATAAGCATTTAGAATGAAGCTGGGAGATACAATAAACATCAAACAAAGGTACTCAAAAGTCAAAAATCAGTAGCACACGTACACGCAGTTTTAGCCAGTTTAACAATCCATGCTTCCGAGTCTTTTTGTCCTCCTTAAGTGTTTCATCTACAGGTTCAGCATTTCCTTCAAGAGAAACATAAAGATCTACGTTTTCATCATCTAACATCAGATCCCTTCTTTTGTATGGTAGGTAAGCAAGCTGTGTACAACAAATAATCATCTTCAATCAGTTCAAACTAATTTAAGACAAGACAAAAGGATAAAATCTCGTGCATGTGTAGAATCAACAAGTTCATCCAATTGGCAGCAAGCAAGGAAAATTCTGCTGAGGAAGAAGTAATACGAGGAAACTTAAATACTTCTATAGTACCTCTTCTTCCCCAAAGGAATGTCTTCTCCTAGGACCTGAACGGTGAGGAAACCTTGATGACTGTGAGGCTTTTGTTGAGACCAAAATTAATTTTGTCAACCGCTGTATTCTGCTCAGGAGAGCTGCTTTCGCTTCTTCTTCTTGTTCCAATCTTGATTGCAACTTGACTTGACCATCTTCTAGCTTTACATGTTAAAACACAATAAAGAAATCAAAAAAATCAGACACATGATACTGCCCTTCAATAAAAATGATAATAAACAATACATGCACTCAAAGTCGATGGAGAAGAAATTGATTGACTAATACTAGTTATAAAATGACATGCACATTATCTCATTTTATTCAATTGGAATTGAAACTGCAAATCACTTTATGCAATTTTTATGTGTTGCAATGCAATCAGGTCAAGCCAAAATTCCCGAAAATGCATGTAGTTAAGTTGGAGAACCTTTGAGTCTACAACTGAAACATGCAATGGCTTCTTCAAACACCCCTTTTGCTGCTCCTCAAAACATTTGACAGTATGAAAAGAAAGACAACTCAATAAAAATCAGAATATAGTGATGACATATTCTAGTTAATAAAGCACGGGAAGTTGAACATTGATAATAGGGGCCACGGTTAGACAGTAAACGAGTATTTTATAAAAGCTAAGACATACTCGTAGTGCGGTTCTTATACTATCGACCTTAAATTTTTTTCTTAAAGCTCCATCATGTTTATGCTGATACCTAGCTATGTTGAAGTGATTCTATGTATTTCATGTAAAATGATTATATTCTCACTCTTGGGCTGATAATTGAAACTGCATATCATGGATAACCAACTGAAATAAGCAACTAGTTGAACAGAAAAAATGATCAAGAACTTGCTGATAGACAAACCCAATATTTTAATGATTTTGTCATTTCCTTTTCTTTCAGAATGAATTGGTCAAACACTTGAAGAGCCAGGTCCCAACGTTAAGAAATGAAGTGAACCAATAATAAATACATTTCTACCCAACCCAACTGATAGCTAGACTTGTGATCCTCCAAAGATTACCTTGAATCTTACGCTGCATTTGTAGAGAAAAGGAACTCTAACACCATTTATCATTCGATGATAAAGTTAATATGCAAGACTGATAATTTTCTTTCCAAAGACATGAGATAGTCAAATGAAGATGGTGGCTTTCAATTAAGCTAATAAGTGGAATGCAAAAGTAAGGCCTGCACCAACAATCAAGCATGGAATTGAAATTAGATATTTGATCCAAAGCAGAAACTTTCTAGTGTACCTTCTGTTTTAGGAGGACAATGTCATCTTCCACAATCTCCTTCAACTGAGGAACCATGACGATACCCTTTTTCAGTTGTTCTAACTCTTCCTTCAGACAGCGTATCTCATTTTGATACTTCTTGATAAGTGATTTCTCATCAATAATCTGCAAGGCAGAAAATATTCAGATTTCAAAACAAATTTTGTTTTGGAGATGCAGATGGCAAAGGAAAAGATAAATACCTTGTTCTGAGCTGCTTGAATTTCAATGTGTTTTGCACGGTGGGCAAATTTCAGAGTATTATGTGTCTCTTCCGAACTGCTTGACGAAGGAGTTACAGTGCAAATGAGCTGTAATTTCGATCATGAAAAAAAAGGGCTAAGAAGCAGTCTCAGGTACAATTGTTCAAACATGGGAGCATGCATGACTATAGGATTACATCAATATTTTCCTACAATAGTATGCCAAGATACTTACGGATACACGCCCATGACCACTTAGAGAGGACTGAAGGAGCCTTGTCAATTTGGAGTCCCTATAAGGAATATGTGTTGCCCGTCCATCTGTCAATTTTGATATAACCTATGAAAACCAGAGCATCAATGTGAATTCATGTCTGCATTTCAAACAATGAAATAACGAATTCTCTCAGAAAAACTTCCGAATTTGTCATGGAAAGATAAGAACCATTTCAGTTGTTAAAATAGTAAATTATTAAGGAAAAAGAAGATGATCACAGTTACTGAGTAAAAACTCATTCCAATAATTTGAAATCTGATTTTTAAAATAAGAACACAGATATGTGATATGTGTATGTGTGTGCCAGAGATTCATTGCTTAGGCTACAAATGTCATAAGATTATGTAGACTTTTACATGCCACCCAAATACCAAACATCAGCTTGTTGAATAATTTGGAGATGGCAGATTTCACAAATATTATACTCTTGAATATGGATGGCTCGAAAGAGTCCTAATAGTACTTACAGTTCCAAGCGTCAGCAGGCTCTTATTTATATAGGAGCCTTCCTTGCGTCTCAAACCAGTCGTTTCAGCCTTTGAGCTTTCAGAACCTGCTAGATCGATGAGGTGCTGCAGGTATAAGTAAATTATGAAGGAGTTAAAAATAGATTATTCATATTAAAGCAGCCATAACATAGCTACCGAAGTAAACCAAGGAAACAGAGAGGTGGAAACTCGAGTAACAAAACCATGTCCTAACTTAAACTTAATGAGCAATATCAATGTCTGGATAACAGCCTTAGAAATTACCAGTTGGGACAGATTTACAGCCTCTCCTTCGCTATTTTCACCACAAGGGCTACTTTCTATCGTCTGTGTGAGGTAAATGCAAAGACTTAGACCAAAATGGATAAAGGAAAATTGAACATCTCAATAGAAAATGATGATTTCCAAACAACTGTATCCCTTAAAAACATGAAATAAGATAGATGGCATGCCTTTCCACTAGAAACTATCAAATTAAAGAAGACAACCACTCAACTTCACTAATTTGCCAGTTAAAAGCTTTTCAGCATTAAAAGAGTAGTTAAGCATGCAATCAGTAAGCTTATCCACAACATGTATGCTAGGGATATCAAATATAAATCAATACAAGCCTGGAAATACAAAGCTAAGCAACTAGATGTTAATGGACTAAAACGTACAATAAAAAGAAGAAAAGAAAACAGTGTTAATGTGGATGATGACATAAAGAAAAAAAATTTAGAGATTATGATAAACAAAGTTAGGAAAGTTAAAGTTACTTATAAGAGAATGTGATAACTATATCAATTAAAAGGTTTCCTTCAACTAACATGCGAAAGATAATGTCAAAAAATTTACAAACTGAAAATTGGCTGCTTAGAAAGACTCATATTGAAGAAAGTGCAAAATTTAGCAATCAATCAACATTGCTGAATGCTTCAACTATGTAACCCAAAGTTACCAGTGTAAATATTGTATGGCTCCGGCTGCTCAGTAAATTGAAGTTTGTGGATCCAACATGCCTGTGCTCTGTATCAAACAGAAAAGGGCAGTCACAATGAGGGACAATCTTCAAGCTGTAAGGAAACATTAATAAAGTAAAGGAAAAGGCACATCACATGGCAGTGTACAGCACTAATCACGAATGAGTAAAAGCACAATGGAGAGAGCAAGTTCATAACACTTCAGATTTAGAATCTAGCAAATAACTTAACAACATTCTAGTACACATGAAGCACAGATTAAGACATCACATAAACAGACACAAAAGCTCCTAAAACTCTAGATACAAATTCATTGAAACACATATCATCAAAAACACAAAAACCCAGGTCTTAATGCATGAATGCAGACATCTATTTGCATATATGCCAGTCACTGCCAAACGAAAATCTCAAACTCGTAGTCATAATGGTAACATAATCTTTAATTAGTTCTACTATGGGCTCCAGTAACAAGAGAACCTCTATACGACAAAATCCTTCCACTAAAGCCACTTAGATTTGGAAGTTGTGTGTGATTACATGAGATTTACCTTCTCCTGCTGCTATAAGAGAAAGGGCATGAGCAGGGGACAGCACAACTTCTTCCTTTATTCCCTCAACAAAAGTTCCCTGCAAGTATCCAGCTTATTAGCAAAATTAGTTGCCTTATGATCTATCTGAAACTATCTTCCTTACATAAAGTAACAGAAAATTCCATTCCCTGAGAAGCAACTGAATCGTTGATTATGATAGTTGAAAAATGTTTACATTGACAAGCAATCAAAATCAGAAGTGTATACCGCATACTTGTGAATGCCTTCTATCTGGTCAAAATGGTTTCTGTTTAAGTTCTTTACAATTTGAAAACATAGCATTAGTTGTAAACAAGTTTATTAATATTGTCTAGAATCACATAATTTTTAACACTTATTCCCTTTCCTTATTCCAGAACAAACTTGATGATGTCATTCAACTGCATGAATTGGTAGCCTTGAAGAATTCTCCAAGAACTTATCAAGCAATAAATTAACCTTGCAATGATGGAAATGGAACCACCCTCAACCACTTTGTCCACGTCATGATATGTAACATAAACTCGAGTCTTTGCTAGACAACCCAAGAAAGTATACTATCCAAAGGCCATCACCAGGAGCTATGTTTCTCATCATCATATAAAAACAAGTGCCAAAAGAAGGTGAACATCAAACAGATCTACAGAATCACCTCAAAGAAAGGAAAATATCCTTCTCGAACTTTGGGGAAAAGAGGGTTTTAGATATGATGAACCTAAAATCTAAAGTCAAGCATTCCAACTCTTTCTTGGATTGCAACCTCAAAGAAAACCAGCTATTTCGTTTTAGACAAAGTATTGCTTAATTAAAATGGCATTCCCTAAACAAGAAATGTGAGACAATAAAGCAAGCTATAAGTCACACCAAAACATGGGACAACTTCAAGTGATTAATGTCATTTATAGTTCCCAAATCAACCGAATTAAATGATCATCATTAAAGCATATTCTCATAGGCCATGCTCAGTGCCATCATAACATCATCAGTGTTGTATACTCAGAAGACATCACTAAAATTTGTGGAACTCGGAAACATCAAAAGAGAGCTAGTCTACCACCACTGTCATAATAGAGGAATGGCCTCTAGAACTTCTACTTGTTCCAGCAACTCTTTACCCTCAATTATACTAGTAAAAGAAGCTCATCAGTTTAAAAGGATTGAGTGTCATCACCCTGTACAAATGACAGATAACTGCAATGGGCTTCAAAGATGCGCAATGCACACAAACCGATATAGATATAGCTCTAAAGCTTCAGGTGCAGCTCAGGTATTTGTTTTCAACAACTTCAAATTATAGTACCATGCAATGTGTAGATAAACCCCATCCTTTTCAACAACTCGAGTTTCAAAAGTATATTTCCACCTAAATAATCAGTTCATCAGTAGCAAACCATTTTAACAAGAATCTAACTTCACATTAGGCATAACTCAATAGCAAAATCTGACAAGTGCATGCCCAGCTTTATATTGAAACAGCTTCGTGATTAAAATAGTGGCAGTCTGAGAGCATTATTAGGACAGTTCGGTGTCACCATTTGCAACTTCAGCTCAGTTAATAGCAAAAGTTTATAATTTTGTCATTTTTCAACTGCTAATCCAACCCCCCTTTGTGAATTACCTTCATTCTAATATGTCAAGATATTGAATGACAACCAGTATGATTCCACTTGCATAACAAACGAAAATTGAAGAGTAAGGCTACCAAACTACTAGCCCACAGAAAAAGAGAATTTAAGCTCAGTTATTCACCATGATGCACTGCTGAAAGCTTTGGTGCTTTTTCAGACAATAATAGCCGTTATACTTTTGATCAAGAGTTCGTCTAGTTGATTGAAGCTATTACTCAATGTGTTTGCAGTGGATATTAATGGACCATAGCACCTAAACAACTGCACCCTTGTCTTTATTGATATGTCATGGCCGCAATACTTATTTTTTAGTCAAGGATAAGGAAGAAGGAGACCGGAAATTTCTAAGTACCTGAGTGTCTTCTCTAATTCTTAAATTTTGGCCAGCTGGATTCAACAAGTCATTAACAACCTGAAATAAAACAGAAATTCAATAGACAGCACAATTTGGAAAAGATTAATTCCAAACATGACTGAAGCATGTCATATGATGAGTATTCAAATACAAGGCAGATGAAAAGAGGCAAAGAAGAATCACCAAGTCAACAAAGGGAATGTAAAAAACTTACCTCATTGTATATCTCCAAGTATGAGACACGTAGAAGAAACTCTCTGTTTGGAGTCTAGATCAGAGATTGTATCAAATTAATTAGTAGACCTAATGATGACCTAGCAAAGAAGGCACATGAGGAAAGTAATGTTAGATAAAGTACCTCCTGAATAATACTAAAAGCGTCCTTCACTGCCAATGGTATAATACCAGGAGACCTCTGATCACCCTGTCATTTACATAGTGCCCACATTATCATCAGTTATCTTCTTGCAGATCCAGTGAAAAAGTTTGATTTCTGTTTCAATACAATGTTTATAAACTAAAATGCATGTAAAGTATAGACATGACACCACTTGGCACACAATGTTAACAACTATCAGAAATTCATGCTTGCCAATATGTGCAGATGTCAGTTAGATGAGATAATATAACCAAATTAAACCCACACAGTACGTCAATTACTTCAGATGATTTGGACTATTACATAAGAAATACAATTCATGAAGATATACATCCTAAAATACACTAGGTAAAAGAATATGGTTACTAGTGAAGTACATAGCATATATGCATTGCAGATGTGCTATATCGGCTCAAAACGAAAAATATCTGAGGAAAGTGGTGAATGAATCTCACATGCATTGTATGAGTCTTCCCGCTACTTGTCACACCGTAAGCAAAAATCGTGCCTGCAAATTGCATGAGAAACAATGTTAGATGCACATTTTCAAACACAGGATGAAGAACTAGATACCTAAATAGAGATAATTTCCAAATAAAATACCATTAATGCCTTCCATAGCACCATTGACAACATGTTGAGCAGCAACATCATAGACATGGCGTGTTGTAGTTGTTGGACCAAACACCCGATCTAAATAGCATTCACAAATAAGCAAGACACCGTTATAGGATTAAATCGAGACACAAAGCTACTTCCCAAGTTGTATTCTTTGGTACATATAAGAGAATTTGAGTAAAACAGTTATAACTTTCTTCATAAGCTGACCTTGTTACAAAATTTGCAAAACATAAGAAACCTCTAAATGAATCATGAAAGTCCCAAAAAATGAAGAAATTTTTAACTAAACAAGCAAAGTTGGGTCAAGTTAAAACTCATCAGTCCGACGATGGAAAAAATTTCATGATGATCCAACCGAATTAACAGAGAACGGAGAGAAATTCACCATAAGCATAGGCAATCGAAGGATTATGTTCATTTCGAACAATAGTTTCCCCATCTGCATACCAAGCAATTTCCTCTCCTTGACGAATCTCCCTCGGACTAAATCATTCAAAACGAACACACAATCACAAAATAATAAAATTGTTTCTACACCAAAAGAAAAAGAAAAGAGAAAAAAATACATCATAAACAAAAAAGAAGCAGACCTCAAAGGCCGAAAGCGAACAGTGACGGTTACGTTCTCTTTGGATCTCTCGCCATGTAAAGCCACACTCTCGGAGTAAAAGTACTGCGGTTTACTTGGTGCGGAGGACGCAGGAGAACTCTGGCCATCTACTGAAGTTTCGGGAAACTGCTTGGACGACGATGTGGTGGAAGAGGAGGGTGAATTAGCAGCTTTAGAGCTTGCGAAGCCCAACCTTTTGGATTTCTTGGATCCTTGTTTGGACGCCATCATCCAAGAGCTTCAGTCTATCAGGAAAAAAAAAAAGAATAATAAACGAAACTGGGAAGAGCAAATGAATCAACAATGTGAACTTAAGAGCAGAAATCTATAGTACTTTAATCAAAAAGGCATCTGGAACAGAAAGCAAGCGTGAGCATGCAAGGGGTGATCTTCCTCGAAGAGAGAGAAGCAGGCAAACTGCAAATATTATATACAATGAATTGGTGAGGTCAGATCTGGTAAAAGGAAGTGTGGGTGTCTTTCTCAAAAAAAAAAAAAAACAAAGAGTGTGGGTGTGGAAGAACACAATGATACCCAGTCGTTGGTCAGAGACCTAGAAAGAACAAGACGTAAATTATGTTATTTTCTGTTTGTCATAGAAAATGGATAATGAAAAGTGTTCTCATTTTTAACTTGCCTTGGAAGCGATGCCCTTAATTAAACCATTTTCATTCTTAAACAACTACAAAAAGGAAATAAAATGAAAAACAAACTAATTACGTAATGTTTTGTTTACAGACGGCGGAGCAGGGGGAGTCTGGAGCGTCCTTGGTCCTCAGCAAAGTTATGAGTTACGAATATATCATATTGACTGAAAAACAGTCCGAAATTTAGCAGTGCTTGACACTCAAAAGGTATAATTGCTCACTCCAGACTCCTCTGTACTCCGGCTTGATAAAGTGGTTGAGATAAATTATGAATTAATCTTTACTCAGCCTTTCAAAAAGGCCGTTCAATATTTGGTGCGCACAAAGAATCATTACATTGGATGAAACTCTCACCCTATTATTGTCGGTACTCAAACCTGAAACTCTTAACATTCAACAACCTTCCTAAAGACCAATTGAGCTATCACACTGTTAGACTCCGAATATTTCATAAAGGTTAGAACTATTTGAAGGAGAAATTTTGGCAAGCAGTCATGAGTAAAGAGCAAATGAATGAAAATTTTTGAACCAAAAAATGATAAGCAAGGGTAAAGTAGCGAATGAGAAATATGGATATATCCAAGTTTTGCTTTGGTGTTTATGGTGGATAAAAAATTTTGAAGTGAGAAGAATTAAGGTGAAAGTTAGAAGTGGTATGAAAGCAAAAATAAAGTTGAATTTGTGTAGTAAGTTGATAAAGAATATGTACATATGTGTATGTTTTGTTGTTGGTGTTCATGATTAATCATGGACTATATATTTTCTCCGGATAATATTGTTTTGAGATAGAATTGAGAATGAGGAATAAATGAAGTAGAAAAGGTGGTCTTGGTATGAGTTGGGTTAAGGAAATATTGTGAAACAAAATGGATGGTTGATCTGGAAAATGTTCATGGAGTACGCTTCAATCCTTTAGCCACAACTTCTTCTCTAGTTATCTAAATGAGATGATTCTTAATTTAGATTAAACTAGAAACATATGGCTACATTTTTTATGAAGACATTGAATTTAAATTATATCTTTAAGAATCTCAAAATTTGTCATGAAGTTGAGAATTGGGTGTAGTACATTAGATGAATGTAAAGTACGCATTCTAAATTCGAGGGAAATTCTAGATCAATCTAGGCTAGATTAAAAAAAGTGCGTCTACTAGTAAGTTGTAGATCTTTCTTTTGGCTTTCCAATGATATATAGTATGAAATTTTAGACGACTGAGCTAAAAGTTATGGTCCTTATAAGGGAAGATGTGCAAGAGAGGAGTTGTATCTTCTGTCTTCTTGCTTCTCCAGTGATGACATCATCCCCTTCTGTGTTCCATTGCAATGACGTCATCTCTTTCTGTATTTTGTTTCGTCTGTGTTTTGTTTCTTTTGCCTTTTTGCTTCTTCTATAATGACGTCATCTCCTTCTGTGTTTACTTTGTGATAACGTCATCTTCTTTTATGTTTTGTATCGTTTATGTTTGTTTTTTCTGCCTTTTTGCTTCTTCTGTGATTACGTCATCTCTTTCTGTGTTTCCTTTATGATGATGTCATCTTCTTTTGTGTTTTGTATTGTCTGTGTTTTGCTTCGTCTGTGTTTTGCTTCTTCTGCCTTTTTGCTTCTTCTGTGATGACAGCATCTCCTTCTGTGTTTCATTTATAATGACGTTATCTCCTTTTATGTTTTGTATCGTCTATGTTTTGCTTCTTCTACCTTTTTGCTTCTTCTGTAATAGCATCATCTCCTTCTGTGTTTTCTTTGTGATGATGCCATCTTCTTCTGTGTTTTGTATCGTCTGTGTTTTGCTTCATCTATGTTTTGCTTTTTTTGCCTTTTGCTTCTTCTATCTTTTTGCTTCTTCTGCCTTTTCGCTTCTTCTGTGTTTTGTATCTTCTGTCTTTTGTTTCTTCTGCCTTTTTGCTTCTTCTGTTTTTTTGGTTCTTCTGCCTTTTCGCTTCTTCTATGTTTTGTATCTTCTGTCCTTTGCTTCTTCTGCCTTTTTGCTTCTTTTGTCTTTTTGTTTCTTCTGCCTTTTCGCTTCTTTTGTGTTTTGTTTCTTCTGTCTTTTCACTTCTTCTATCTTTTTGTTTCTTCTGTCTTTTGGCTTCTTCTGTCTTTTGGCTTCTTCTGTGATTTGCTTCTTTTGTCTTTTGCTTCTTCTGCCTTTCGCTTTTTTTGTGTTTTGCTTCTTCTGTGTTTTACTTCTTCTGTTTTTCATTTCTTCTGTGTTTTGCTATCTTCTGCCTTTTGTTTCTTCTGTCTTTCATTTTTTCTGTGTTTTATTATCTTTTGCTTTTCGTTTCTTCTGTGTCTTGCTATCATCTACCTTTCCCTTCTTCTGTCTTTCGCTTCGTCTGTATTTTGCTATCTTCTGTCTTTTGCTTCTTTTGTACCTATCGTTTAATTTATTTTGACCCTTCAAATGATAAAATCTGACCTCAAGGTCTTCTTCCGAGTTGTAGATTTCAAATTTATCTTTGAAATCATCCTAAGACAATCTTAATACAACATCTCTAGTGAGAGTTATACCATTTGTCCTGAGACAAGTTCAACATGAGTGAGGACCAAATCTTGTTTACTTCGTTCGGCCATAATTTATTTGTCCGACCTCTAAATGAAGTGATTCTTGAACCCTTAGATTCCTAACACTTTTCCTTTTGCGTCTCCATTGAAGGTCATAGCTTTTGGTGTTGATTTGAAAGGGATGGATTGAACCAAAGTAAGGGTATCAATTGGAAGAGTAGGAATCAGATATTTTATTGAACATGCTTCAGCATTTTGATGATTTCTGGACTAGTAGAGCTTCGAATAAGATGATTCTTGTTTTAAGATAAACTAGAGACATGGAGCTACAGATGGTATGAAGAAGTTGAAATCAAATTCAGTTTTTAAGAGGTCTAAATTTCCGATAGAAGTTGTGCATAGTATGTTGATTTGGACAAGAACAATCCAAAAATATTTGAAGTGTATCTTTCGAATTACTAATCCAAATGGATTGATTTTGGTATCCTTGGGAACTTAAGACAAGGAGAACACTTTTATAGAAGAAAGAGTTATGTTAGAATATTCAAGGGCGCTTTTGGCAAGACACTTAAATATAAAAGACATAAGGCATAAATGGAAGGGCAAATGGGACAATTCTCAATCATTAAGGGCATAATTGGAAGAATAAGTGTTTTCTTGCTTATAAATGAAGAAAAAAAAACATGAATGGAAAAAAAAGGAAGAGAATAACGAAATGAGAAAGAAAGAGAAAGAGAGAATGTCATGAAAAGAGAGAGAAATACAAAGAGAAGAAGAGAATTAGATAAAGAAGAGAAAACAAGCTAGGGTTTCAATTTTCTTAACCTATAAGAGAGATTTTGAGATTGTTCAAGAAGAGAAAAAGATAAAGGGAGAGAAGAGCTTCTATTTGAGATAAGGATCTCTTCATTTGGTGAAGAACCAAGGGATCGAAGGGACTTATTTCAGTTAGATCAGCTCACAAAGCACACATTAAAGATACAACAGGAAAGAGCCTTAGAGACCTCAAGTTGTTTCCAAAGAGAAGAGACATTCTAAGTAAGTCTATAAGCAAGGAAATCAAGGTGGGTACATGTTTATAATAGAGTAAATAAGCCACTACTATTTTCTTTAAATCAAAGCAATTTTCTGATTTTCGTTTGCATCATATGTGCTGCATTATTGCTCATGAATGATTGTGAAATATGATGTGTGTTTTGTTACATGATTTGAGTGATATCTTTTGGAAAAGATGCATGCTTATGAAATCATGTTTTAAGAATGGTTTTTAAGATATACGTCAAGCATATGAAAAGCAAGTTTTTATGAAAATATACCATATGGGCAAAATGTTTTCAATTCATAAATTGCATGTTACGTGGGTTTGTGGTGGTCTCCTAAGTTATGTCACATACACGTTGACCCAAGTTTAAGGCCTCTCCTGCCTACTTGATAGTAGTATGGAGTTCTTTCATGGACTCCCATAAGTTCACAGCTACGCAAGACCTTTACGTGAGATTACGTTAGTACGTTCCGTTCACGGCTATACAGGACCCTTATGAAAAATTTGTAGTACGTTCTGTTTTGGATCCACCTAAACCATTCTGATGTGCTTATGTGCTTATGATCTGTTGACAAGTTTGATGTATACATGATTTAAAATTGTTCATAAATTGTTTGATAAATTGAGAATTTTGAGGAATGAGTGTTTGATGATATTTTGCATATGAAATTACTTTGGTTTCGAAAATGAAAAATGGCAATGAGTTTTTGAAAAGAGTTTTTGTTTATATTTTTATTATAAACTGTTACCCACGAGCTTTCAAACTCACTCCCTTCTTATCCCCACCTCCAGGTTATGAGCAAGAGATGGAGTGAAAGAGAGTCAAGACATTACTACCAATTTGCTTATGTTGTATTTTGAGTTAGTTTTAGGAAACACAAGACTTTAGTCACTTTTCAAGAATTTGTAGTTCATGTAACTTTTGTATTTTTAGATTTCGGATTATGTTGTAATATGACTTAAAGGGCCATTATAGCTTTGTAAAACCCTTTGTTTCGAGGGTATTGAAATGTGAATGATGAAAATTAGTTATATGTAATCTACTAAAAAGTATGATGAAGTAAAGATATGAGAGTCTTATGATTTTTCCACAAGAGTTGGACTTCGCTATCAGAAATAGGATCCAACATTAAAGTAATAAGTTTGTTTTGATGTTTGATTGTCATAGGCACGCCACCCTTGTGGGATGATGCCATAAGGGTTTTTTTTGGAAATAACCCTATTGGATAATACGCTTAAGGCTTCATCATGTCGTAAGGGTTGGGTTTCGGAAACGACGCCCAACACATACAAAATGAGTTATATTTGTAACTTTATGATTGAATTATATGATTACACAAATTCATTATAGATGTGAGTTTATGGTCAAATTATGTAATAACACAAAATGAGTTATAGTTGTGACTGGTGAGTTTATGATTGAATTATATAATCATACAAAATAAGTTATAGTTATGAGTTTATTTTTTAATTATATAATTACACAAATTCGCTTATAGTTGTGACCTTATGTTTGAATTATATAATCACACAAAATGAGCTATGAAAATGCAATGATCAATGTATATATTTGATATTTGGGTTTAAAAAGAAACATGAGTTATTAAGAAATTATTATTGATCTATTTCTTCGTGTTTTTTATACAACTTTATTTTAATATGGAGTTATTAAGTTAATTTGGATATATGTCTTCATTTATTTTTAAAATAAATGGAAGAAATTCAAGTACTCCTGATAATTTTGCCACTTCATGAAGATTTAATGATTCAGCTTAGGCTCATGTTGGATTAGTTCCCAGAATGAAGAACTATGACACTTTTTTGTATTGTGGCAAGCATGTAAAAATGGAGGAATCACCATATTAAAAAAGTATTTAGCTAAAGTTAAAACTGTTATGGAGCCATGTAAAAAAGTGATCTATGATGTGAAATTGCAAATGAAGACTTTACATGAAGGGTATTAGCATGAAAAAGCAAAAAAGGCAAAGATTGAACTATAAAATTGGTAGTGAAATTTCTTTTGTTGGTGGCCTAGATGATAGTGGGGATGTTGAAGATAGTAGTATCCTACCTAATAAGAAGAGAATGTTATACTAAATGTTAGGAAAAAAAGAAAACAGTTGTTTAATTTTTTTTACACCACAGACAACTCTTGAAGCTCAATCTTCAATCTATAGTGCCTTATAATCTAGAGAAGTGGCTCATAATGTAGACATGACAATGGCTAGATGGTGGAATAATTTACGTATAGCATTTATAGAGCCTAGTCTTATTATTATCAGCCTATGGTAGATATTATTGTCTCTTATGATTCAAGATATAAAGCACCTTCAATTTATGATTACAGAGGTAAACTTCTGAGTAGCTCTGCTTATGAAATAAAAAGTTATTTGGATGAAAGAAGAATGACTTAAGCTACTTATAGAAATTCACTTATGTGCCATAGTGGGGCAAACAAAAGACAGAAACCTACTGTTAATTTTTTGGTGTATTTTGCAAGAAGCATAATGTTTTTAAAGTTTATTGATGCATCTCGACTTGTTAGAAATGTTGACACTCTAGTTCAAAATATTTGATGAATTTGTGAATGAAGTTGGGCCGGAAAATATTGTTAAATTCATTATTGAGAATGATTATACTTATAAAGCAATTAAAAGAAGATTGCAAAGCATGTATAATTCTTTTTATTGGACTCTTTGTGTTGTATATTGTATTAACTTGATGTTAAAAAATACAGGAGACGATAGTTATTTTCCTATTATTGATGAGACTATACATAAAGCAGAAAGGGTGACCAAGTTCATCTACAATCATGCATGTGTCCTGAATTTAATGAGATGATTTAACAAATGGTAAAAATTTGAGTCATCTTGCTATTATAAGATTTGCAATTAATTTTTTATCACTTCAATGTTTTTTTATGAAGAAAGATTTAACGCGAATGTTTACAAATAACAACTGGGTTGCATCTTAACATGCTAGGTCTAATGCTAATGTCTCTAGATTATAATTGAAGATAACAAATTTTAGTCTCAATATCAATTTGTCATCTGAGTTTGTGAGCCTTTGGTAATATTACTTTGTCTGGTTGATAATGATGAGAAAGCAATAATGAGTTGTTTTTATGATATAACGGAGACGAAGAAGAAGGCAATCAAGGTCAATATGAAAAATATGATTTCTTTCTACACACCTTATTTTACTATTATCATTAAGTTATGAGAAAGACAACTTTACTCTCTGTTATTTACAACTGGAGTTTTTTTTAATCCTGATGTCTATTTAAGACCAAGTTTTATAAAAAAAAGTTAAAGTTAATGGGAGTATGTTATTCATTATTATAATTATTATTGCCCATCAGATGATGTAAGATCTCTGAAGCTCATAAATGGAGATTTATAAGGATGCTTTTGGTGATTTTGGAATGCATATTATTATTCATCAAAGAGGTAAACTTAATGTACATTTTTTCACTTTTGTTACTTGTTAAAAATATCATTACTTTATTTTATTTATAATGCTACTTTTATTATCTTAAAGTTACTTAGTGGGACTAATTTAGAAGTGATGTTCCAAATTGCAAAAGTTTGTAGTTCAACTTCTAAATCAATGTGTGAGTGAAACATGGTGTAAAAGGAATTAGAACACATTTGAATTCATCTATTCTAGGAAAAACAGTAAATTGGAACACAAAAGATTAAATGACTTGGTCTTTTTTTTATACAATT
>JANIHY010000004.1:46107907-46120934 GCA_027479065.1 Erythroxylum brevipes | reverse complement strand
TTATAAACTAATATTTATTTTATATATTTTTAATTATTAAATCAAAATTTATTTGAAATTTATATATTTTAAAGTCGTAGAATTGAGAAAGAAAGAATGATTAAATTGTCTAATGTATTTTTTAGATTAAATTCCTGGGGAAAGTAATCTAAATACCAAGGGGATGTTGGGATTTAGAATCCAAGGAAAGTGCCACTACTTTCCCTAAATTAGGAAAGTTTTTACTTTCCTAACTACTCAAAGAAACGAACCAAACGTAATAATTTAAATTTTAGGAAAAAGATTACTTTCCCCAGCAACAATCCGTGCCAACCAAACGGGGCCTAAAGACTTTCTGTTATTCAGTCGTGTTTTGTGTGGACCCTGGCCTTGGGGCCTTCAATCTTTATGAGAGATCTGGAGAGCTGATTGTCTAAGTTTAAATTGGTTTTGGAAAATTAAAGTCGGAATAAGTTGCATTTGCCTTTTTCCCTTCAAAAGAAACTCTCCTTGAAGCCAGTATCGCATCCCCGTTAGACCTTGATGGGCAATAAGTTCGAAATAAAGGAAAGCTCAAAAGAAAATAGAACAGTAACGAATTAGAATTAACAGAAGAAACTCTTAGAAACAATTAGCAATTGAACACAGCAAGGATGCAGTTAAAACAAAACTAAAAACATTGAAAGTAAAATAGACACTAATTTTACGTGAAAAATCTCTAAATTAGGGTAAAAACTATGAGTAATGATAGAAAAATTTTACTATTTAAAAACTGAAGAATTACAAGGAGAAAAACTAGACTCACAAAATATACAAAATATTTTGTCTTTCTTTTCACTCACTCTCGTTTCTTTTTTCTACTAATAGAATGATTTGCTCTCTTCATCAATAGGCAGGAGACGTGTAGGATAGCTGGCCATTTGCCCAGCTATCATTGACTCTCTTTTTTTCAACTTTGGTAGGCACCAAAAATAGTGCCTATCATTTTTGACAATTCTCTCACTTGAAGATTTGATTGAGAGTCGATCAGATCTTCACATTATTCTTTCTACCTTGCCTTTTTATATTGCTTATGTCTCTGATAGGTTACGTGAGGATCGACACTAAATAAATTTGTCAACATTAATTGCTTTTGTCATAAAATCAACCAGGTTGTCCACGGTATGAATCTCTTGTATATCCACTATTCCTTCTTCCACTTTCTCACAAACGAACACACTGTTTCTTTACTGGTTTGTGTAGCTGCTATATATTCTGCTTTTGTTGTTGACATAGCCACAACTGACTGTAGTTTTGAAACCCAGTTCACAACCCTCCTACTAATGTGAGCACATATCTAGTTGTGGATTTACTTTTGTTAGAATTGCCTGCATAATCAGCATCACTATATCCTCTGATATTAAAATCTGATCCTTCATAACATAATGCAACATTTGGGATTTCCTTGATATATTTGAGAATCCTCTTAACTATATTCTGATTCTTTTGACCAGGATTCGCCATGTATCGACTACATACTCCAACTGCATATGCAATATCTTATTTTATAAATCATAGCAAACATCAGGCCACTACTGATACATACGGTATTCAAGACATCTCCATCATCTCTTCTTCATTGCTAGGACTCATACTTGAGGATAATTTAAAATTAACAAGAAGAGGGGTATAAATTGACTTACAATCTTGCATGTTGAATTGCCACAATATTTTCTTCAAATAATTCTTTTGAGAAAGCCAAATATTCCTATTATTTTTGTCTCGGTGAACCTTAGAATCTTGTTTGCTAGTCCTAAGTCTTTCATTTCAAATTCCCTAGTCAACTGTGCCTTCAATTCTTTGATACGATCATTGTTGGGGCCTATTGCCAACATGTAATTTACATACAATAGCAAGAATATAAAATCATCTTTCTCAAACCTTTTGAAATATGCATAAGGGTCGGCATTTAGTTTGCTGTATCTAAGGCTCACGATGAAGAAATTAAATCTCTTATACCAACACCTCTTCGCTTGCTTTAAACTATACAGAGATTTGTTCAACCTGTAAACCACGTTCTCTTTTCCTTTTTCTTCAAAACCTTTTGGTTGGAGTATGTAAATTTTTTCTTCAACATCTCCATGAAGAAACGCAACTTTTATATCTAACTGCTCAAGATGCAAGTCAAATATAACACACATTGCTAGAACCACTCGAACTTTAGTGAGTCGAACCATAGGAGAAAATATTTTGCTAAAATCAATACCTTCTTTCTGAGTATATCTTATTACCACCAATCTAGCATGATATCGCTCCACTTGATCATCACCACTTCGCTTGATCTTATAAACCCATTTATTGCCAATAGGCTTTCTTCCTTGCGGTAATGACACTAGCTCTCATGTCTCATTCTTATGAAGTGCTTCAATTTCTTCTTGCATTGCTATCATCTATTGAGATGCATCTGAACTATTCATTGCTTCTAAGCAAAAACCAACTTGGTGCTCTTCTTATACTAGTTGATCTCCGAGTATCTAGAATATCATATTCAACTGGTTTTTGCTCCTTGTGCTCTGGTGTAGCTTCAAAAGAATCATTTTGATCAACTTCCCTAACCACTTGTACTGTTGTAGTTTTTGGATTCTTTTGTATAGTGCCAACATCTTTTGCTTGCTCTTGATTGTTATCTTTAAGATTGTTATCAGTAGGGATGTTATCTTTATAGAAGATAACATCCCTATTGATAACAATCTTGTGGGCAGTGGGATCCTACAAACGATACCCTTTACATCTTCAGCATACCCTAAGAAAATGCATCTTCTAGATTTTGGATCCAACTTTGTAGTTTCTTAGGTATTGAATATCACATAAGCAGGGCTTCCAAATATATGGAGGTTGGAATAATCCACTGGTTTACTAGTCCACATCTTCATCGGTGTCTTCAACTCAATTGAAGTTAATGAAGCTCGATTTACCACATAAGAGGCAGTATTGACTACTTCTGCCTAAGATTTCTTATCTAAGTTTGCAGTTCTTAACATTGCTCTTGTTCTTTCTAACAGAGTTCTATTCATCTACTTTACTACTACATTTTGTTAGGGAGTGTATGACATTGTGAACTACCTTTTAATGCCTTCTTGCTTGCAAATTCATCAAATTCTTTACCAGTATATTCTCCTCCATCATCTGACTACAAGCACTTGATCTTCTTACCAGATTCGAGTTCCATCCGTGCTTTGTGAAATTTGAAGATTGAAAACACGTATGCTTTTCTCTTGATAGGAAATACCCAACATCTCTTGGAATAATCATCTATAAATGATACAAAGAAATTTTCTCCTTCTAGGGATGTAATTGGTGCTTACCATACATCAGAGTGAATCAATTCTAGAATTTCTTTGCTTCTGAACTTTAATGTGTTGAATTTCAATTGATGTTACTTACTTATAATACAATGCTCACAGAAGGGTAGGGAAACCTTTGTAGGACCTGGAAGTAGATTCTTCTCGACAAGTATCTCCATTCCTTGTTCTAACATATGTCTAAGGTTTTTATGCCACGTCATTGCAAATTTTTCATCTCAACTAGACACTGCAACAAATGCCTCTCCTTCTTGCAAAGTTACTCTCTTCAATATGTACAGATTTGCAGCAATCTTTTCTGCTTTCATAAATACCAGTGCTCCTTTAATCACTTTCATGATCTCATTTTGAATCTCAAATATGAAACGGAGATCATTCAGTTGTCTTACAGATAACAAATTCTTCTTCAGGCCCTCTACATGTCGCATTTTTTCAATAGTCGAAATTTTACCATCATAGAACTTTAACTTGATGGTGACGATACCAACGATATTAAGAGCTTGATCATTATAGCTGTACACAGATCCTCCAGAGACAGATTCATACTAATGGAACCATTCTCTTCGAGACGTCATTTCAAAAGTACTTGCTGAATAAAACATCCATACATTAGTAAATCTTCTCTTTCCTCCAATAATTGTTACTGCTTCATAAACTATTGCACTTCCATCATCTTAAGTGCTTGAAATATAATCTTTCTTAGTTAGATTCCAGTAATCCTTTTTCAGGTAAACTTTCTTACCACAATTGTAGCATTTATAGTTCTTCTTACTCCTAGATTTTGATATACAATGATTGTAACTCCCACTTGAACCATGTTCCATTAATCTACCTCTCATTACTGCCAAGGTCTCCGCTTGTTGCGAATTTGCCAGCCTGTCTTCCTTACTTTTGCGTTTACTCTTTTCTTCTAGAATAGCGCTGTAATATTGTCAAAGACTAGAAAGTCTGTGTTGTTTGTTAAATTTATGAAATTTGATCATATGAATTTGGTATACTTTGGAGTAGAAGTTTCGCATGTTTACTTATCTTTATTGTGTGCCCCAATGATGTGAGTTGGGAGAATAGATATTTAAAGTATTTAAGTATGTCTGTGTTGTTTGTTAAATTTATGATGGGTTGATCATATGAATCTGGTAGATTTTGGAGTAGAAGTTTCACACATTCACTTATCTTTATTGTGCGCCCCAATGAAGTGAGTTGGAAAAATAGAGTATTTAAAGTATTTAAGTGCTCCATCACTAAAGTGGATTTTGCCATATATAAAGTGTATAGTTTCCTTATTAGAAAAATTTTGTTATGGAGTGATTTGGCTTCGTACAATTTTGTGAGGTAATCCTATATTTTCTTCGCAATCGTATTTTCCTCTATGCTAGATAATACTCTATAAGCTAAAGTTAGGTGAAGATTAGCTACAACATTCTCATACATTTCGTTCCACTTTTCATCTGTTACTCCAGCTGGCCATTCACTAATAACTGCTAGACAATTATCTTTCATCAAGATTGCCTTTACCTTTAACTTCCACATTGAGAAATTGCTCCTGTTGAATTTTTAAAAGTTGTACTTTGCACCCTTACTTCTATCACAACTCCTTTATGAATAGTGCCTTTGACATGGTGAATAATATTCTAACTTATCTTTTGATGTGGAGGATCCACTCTTGGTGACAACCATAGAGCATACAATAAGCAGATATACACACTCAAGACTAGCTCTGATACCACTTGTTAGGAATAATTAGGACTTGGATAGAGTAGCATAGCTAAAACGAAACTAAAAATATTGAAGATAAAATAGACACACAGATTTTATGTAGAAAATTCCGAAATTAGGGTAAAAACTACGGGCAAGGATATAAGGATTTTACTACTAAAAAATTGGAGAATTATAAGGAGAAAAACTAGACTCACAAAATATACAAAATATTTTGTCGCTCTTTTCACTCACTCTCGTTTCTTTTCTCTGCTACTAGGATGATTTGCTCTCTTCATCAATAGGCAGGAGACATGTGGGATGGTTGGCCATTTGGCCAACTATCCTTGACTTTTTTTTTTCAACTTTGGTACCTGCCATTTTTGACATAAACTATTTGATAATGACATTATGCATGCAAACTTTTGGACAAATCTTGACAAATTTGAATTGTAAATATGGAGCTTACGCTTTCTTTGTTAGGAAGAAAACATTTTAGTTGTTTATGAATAGAAGTCCTAAAATATTCAAGAAAATGAAGGTTGCCTTGGAGAGTACAAGATGAAGTAAGGAGATAAAAGAAAAAGAACCATAGAGAATCAATACTGACCAAAACATGGGAAATTTCCACTCTTATTTGAGTATCGTGTACAAAAAGGCATATTAATTGGAAAAAATGATTAATCATTAAATACAACTAGTATTTTGCATTAGCAAATGCACTTCTTATACTATGATGCAAATTTACGAAGTTATTTATCTGGCATTTACACAGTTATGCTAGAACTCTTCTCACAAGTAATTTAGGATTATGTTTGGTGATCCATAGTGTTATTAAGAAACTTAGAATTGCAACAACAAGTTGATACTCACTGAAAGCCAAAGATGCCTCAAAATTGATTGGAATTGAGCTCACAATTCTCTTACAGATGTAATGGAAGATTCCAACTTGCCATTAGAAAAATATTAAAAACTAATGTTTTAAAAATTGAATCAGACATCAAACTAGTAAAAGGGAAGTTTAAGGTTTAAAGGTTTAATCACTATTAAACCATTAAAAACTAGTATATAATAAATAAGAAATAAAAATTATAAGAAAGAGAACATATTATGAGAAATATTTTCTGGCTTCTCTTTAACTGATTTATTGTTAAACTCTCATTAAACCCAAATCAAATTTATGTTTGTGGAAGGATTCTGACATGTACCTCCTTCCTTATTCCCAATTAGAGGTTTTGCCTCATGGAGGAATCTCCAGTGCCATATAATTTAGGTAGAGCCTCAACCTCTTCATCCAAGGGTCTAGTGGTCATATATGTAGGTGAGATGAGTTTTTTAAAGAAAATATTTCTACCCTCCTTAGGTTGGTAGATAAATCCTTTGTGATTCCACTCCAAGGATTTTTGTTCCTTTATCCCTAATCAAATCGAGGGACATACTAAGTCATAGGTTTTAGTGGTAGGGAATCACTTACAAATTCTAAAACCAATATGGGGGAAAACAAATATAATTTACCCATATCAAGTGCCTTTTGGTGAATGGCATCACTGACCACCCCACCCTTGCTTCCTAGTCACCCTCACTAATTGGTTACTTCCTGGGAAAGAGACCTACTTTACTACAACTACAAATTAGGCTTCAACCAAGTGGAGTAAGCTTGGATTGGTGAAAATCCTGTTAGCTGAAAATAAGGCTTTTGTCTTTATGTTTGCAGAGGGTATAGTCCTAGTTAAAATCATGAAACTAGGTTTATGGCATATAGGAGGACATCCCATGTTCATAAAAAGTGAATGCCTGACTTAGAGCTAGACAGGAGGAGAATTGAAGTCATCCCTCTATCGATTAATTTCCACTTAGTTCCATTGAAATACTAGGTAGTTGAGGGGCTAAGATACTTGGCCAACTCCTTAGGAAAGCCCTTTTGCATGGATTCTTATATTCCTAACTTAGATAGGTTGGGGTATGCTTGCATTTGTGTTAAGGTAAGAAAAGAACTACTAGAGACCTTACCAATAATGAAACTTGATGAAGCTAGGGATCTAGTTCAATATGATATCCTGCTTTCTTATAGTTGGAAGCTCTAATCTCAAGCTAAACAATGGAGGCCTATGGAATTTTTTTGGGTTATAGGTCAATACTAGAAACTAATAGGAGGTGGGGAAGATAGTCAAAATTCTGAACTTCATGAATCTGCACCTAATGCTCACTAAGACTGACCAGGAAGAGTACCTAATCAATTAGGAAACTCATTCTCATAGGACTTATCTAATTCAACGAATGTGAATTTTAGAATACATCCACTAAACTCAAGCATTAATGAAGAAGAAGTTGGTAATCCAAGTTTGGTCTCTAGGGGAAGCTCAATGGTTGAAGAAGATCTATTCACTAAGCAGAATCAGGACGAGGAGCTAATAAGGAACCTACACCAACATCATTCCCATCTAGGTAAGAAAAGCATCTCATTTATTCTCTCAAAGTCTCATTTTTTTTAAATTTTTTTTACTTTACATTTTAGATTTTCTCAATAGCTCCTTTGATCTAAAGACTAAGTAAAAATTTGCAATTTGATTATGAGTATAATAAAATTTTCAATTTGAGTTGAATTGTTTATTTTTAAACTGATAATTAGATTAAGTTTTGGGTATAATTTATCATTCTTTTATTTCTTATTTCAATTGCAGTTTAATCCAGGTAAATTTAAATTTGTCCATTTGATTAGGTATGATATTTTTCAATTGTAATTTTAGGTACAATTTCAATTCTAATTGAGGTTTATTTGGTAAACCTTATCTCTTTCATTTCACATATATCATACTTGATAGTTTTTATACCTTATTTTCTTCTTCAATTGCAATTTATACTTGATATATGTTTTGAATAAATGGTCCAGTTATTGCTATTTTGTTAGGTCTACCTACTTTTTCTAGTTCTATATATGTGTGGTTCTTTTTATTTTTCTAGTTTATTTATGTTATAATTATTTTATATATGTTGCCTAAAAAATATTTGCTTAGAAATGAAAAAGGAAAAAAAAAAGAAGACGAAAATGAGTAACATAATTAATATCCTAAAAATGAGTTATCGATAAATTTGTTAAAAATGGGTATTTTTCAATGACAATTATGATAAGATTTATATTCACGAGATTGTTACCAATTTGAGTAAGTATAAATATGTGTCAAATGCGTTTAATTTAAAAAATTTAAGAGTAAATAGGCAACCAAGCGCTCTGTTAAATAATGATTATAAAAATAAGATAATTATAATAATAAAATAAATAACATTTTAATCGAAGAAAGCTAATAAGAGTATTGAATTTTGTATTTTTTTTAAACAATAGCTATTTGTATATTGTCAGGGCCTTTTTGTTACTTAATTCGGGGTGTAAAAATCGTTAGGAACGACCTGCTCATCTCGTTCTTCTCACCACTTATCTGCTTGGCACCTTACCCCATTGAGAAACAAAAATGAGAAGCAAAAAGAAGATTTCGTGTTGTGTTGGAGCTTGGATATGAGAGAAGCGTCATTTCCTTTTCATAAATATAATTGTACACAGTACACCCCTTCGCCTCCATAAATTTCGAGTGAGTTAAATAATTTTTGTTAGTTAAGTTAATAAACATTTTCAATGATCCGATCCGATCCAACTTACTCGTAAAAAGCCTTCCTTCAGTGGCGAGTAATTTGTGGGGACTATACAACAATAAATGAAAACTAAAGAAAGATACGAAATATCAGTTATTAATGTTATGACATAACTAAAAGTTACAAAGAATAATATGAACCTCAAAGTTTCAAATAAAGCATCAGAAATAAACGAATGAACAGGGTAATAAACTTATAATAAAATGGAATGAAAGGAATTGAAAAGTCAACTTAAGAACCTACGGGTAATCAATTCGATGAGAGGACAATCAATGTAAATGATCCTGTTGACATTTTCGCCAGCCTAACCTCATAACTGTAGCGAGCCTTAGTCTAATATAAGTCCAGTCAATAAATTCAGCTTTTGGGTTGATGGAGAAAATGTGTGGAGTCAGAGTACATTTGATTGTATTTCTCGGATCATAATTTATAAATTTAAGCATATAATAGAATATTTCTTCAAACATTTTAATTATATATTTTTTTAAATATTTCAGTTAAATTTAAGGAGTTTTTTTTTAATGAAAAGAAGCTTATATTGATTTAAGAATTAAAAGAAATAAAAAATTTCTTCCAATACAATGTGAGTTCAAAATACTGAGGTAACTTATTTAATTATTGGATCAAACTCATAGTACATGATATGATATGATTATCAGCAGATATGATTAGAAGGAGATATGTATGTCGCCGATCTTAAAATGCTAGTGAAGTTTTATTTGATTTCTACCAATAATTTAAGAAAATAATTAATTAATTGGAATAATATCATAGGAACATTGTTTTTCAAAAATTGGAATGAGTCAAATTAATCATTATTTGATAAATTTGGAGACAGAGAGATAGAGAGATCAACAATGAAAAGTCATAAAGTAACCGACAAAGTGAAATCTGAAATGGAAGATGACCGACCTTCTTGGGAAAATGGGCCTCAAGTCTTTAACTATTAATGGCCGAACGATCAGAGTGTCAGATACGTTGGGATTGGGATTGGAACATAAGTCTACGCTACTTTTTAAAAAAACTTCTTTAGACTCAATTATATGATAAAATAATGGTAATTATTTATGACTAATTTTATTAAATTATTTCTTTTATTAGTTATAGTAAATTTGACTTCAAATAATTAGTCCATCTGTTTCATAATAAGTGTCGTTTTAGAAAAATACACGTTTATTAAAAAAAGCTAATGAAATTATAGATATACCCTTATTAATAAAGATGAGAGAGAAATGAAAGATTAATTTTGCCTTAAAATTGTGATTTGTATAATTAAGACGAGAGAGAAATGAAATATTATTTTGGAAGAAAAATTATAAACATGCATACAAAGTCAAAAATGACACTTATTTTGAATAATTAAAATGTATTTAAAACGACACTTATTATGAATTGGAGGGAGTACCAATAATTTATTACAAATCATTTTCTTTTTTAATTAGTAATTAAAGCAAATTCTAGTGGAAATAAGACTTGCTCTGATAAGTAGGGATCAGGGATTTACTGCAATGAAACGTGTAGAAGATCAGTCAATTAATCAACATATAGTTACTTCAAGATGATTTCCTACCAGCTTCTAAATTATAGTTGTTTTTCCTTTTGTTTTTTAAAAGTATATATTGAGTTAGTTCATTCGTAACTAAAATTTTGAAGGGACAATCTCAAATAGACAATTTCTACGAGGCTAAGTTCCTTCCCAAGCCAATTGAAAGAAGTGGCTTTCTTTCCATTTGATTACATAAAAAAACTGAAGTACAGTTTCTCGATGTTGGTTCCTTAAGTAACAAGACTTTTCAAATCTTTTCTAGATGTGTTTACTTAAATCCCACTAAGAATAGTCTACATCACTATTCAGCACCACCGAACTTCAATGTAGCCAAGTTTCATGGCATTATTACTTTCAAAGAAAAAGATTTCAATTTTCAAAAGGAAACTGATAATTTTTTCTATTTCTGAAACTAATAATTACAACCGTAGACCCCGTGTAGTGGGGTTTTGGAATGACAAGTAAAATCAACAATGCTTTCTTTCATGTAGAAAACAATAAATATCATTTACAAATTTATGGTACAATATTTTGGTTCATGTTCTTTTATTTTTAAGAAATTACATATGTCGGTAGCAATTTTAGTACACTAAATGGCATAGCTTCATTTAATGCATACAAATAAATAACTTAGAAATGCATAATAAAGATAGTCTTTGTTAGAAAATATTATATGTATGTATATCATTATTAGTTGTTTATTTGTTATCTATGTTAATAATGATAGATATAAGTAATTCATTAATATACATAAGTTTAGAATATGCATATTTTTTTTGGAAGAAATAAAATTATATATTAATGAATAATGTCAAAAGTACTTCTGTTGCTATCTTAGAAATATCAAGTATATGATAAGCTAGGCAAATAACTTAAGTTAGTTGTTTAATACATAAGCAAAATAGGCAGTACAATGTCTAAAGGCCATGCATAGTGTTGGATCGCCTATAGCTCGGGTATTCACAATACGTAGCAGAATGGACCATACTACACAATAAGAAGTATAACAAAAAATTATAACACATACGAAATTACCTCTTGACGTGGTTTGGTATTTTTTTTCAAATTTGTAGACACTACAATGCGCAAATGTCCTCTACCGGTATCCACACGAGGATGAATGATTCAAGCAGCAGCTAATGCGTGTTAGCACGTTCTAAAATCCTTTTTTAACGCTGCACAATTTTTCTCTCGGAAGAAGAACGGACAACTAGGTCTAGGTGGCTAGGGTTTTCGTCTCACATCTAATGAAACATAAGTTTCTCTATTTATAAAGAAAACATAATCCCTATTCCTATTAGGAATAAGAACATTATAGTCCTAAACCCATTAGAATTATTGAAGCCCAATAAATTTTGGCCCATATTATATCTCATATAATAAAAGCCCGACAAATTAATTTAATCTAACCCAATAAATATATCCACATATATTTATTCAATGCCTACTAAATTAGGCCCAAGAGAATAAGCTCATATCACATCACTATCTGTTTGCGACCTTATAGGCTCATTTGATGTTGGCAATGGGCTTGATCACACTTCAAGACCCATAAGTCATAAGCGGCCTCTAGCAAGATATTATGACTACCCAAATCAAATGAGGATCGATAATCTGATTTAACCTGTAACCATGGTTACAAACCCAGTCCCTTTGTAACACAATATCAATATTACTCATAAGGCATGGTACATGTTAAGCTTTAATTAATTATAGTTTCTTGAAGCTTAGATTATATTTTTTTTCTTGTTTTGTTGGCCTTGCTTGATTATGCTTCATATTAAAAATTTCAGGTTCCTTTATGGGCACAAATTTTCATTTCTTTTATTGTTTATTCAGTAATAAGTATATTATGGATGTATACATTGTTACCTCCATATTATTAAGATGTTATTTAAAGGAATTGAGAGGAAAATGTGTAAAAGTAATAGTTTCAAGTTTATCCAATTGATTTAAAATCTCTTTCAAATGCTTAATGTTCCTAGCTAAGATCTTATTAATTATTGCTCGGTTGTTGGAACTCATTTGCTAGCAATATTTCTATTTTCAAGGAGATTGAAGAGAATCTTCAGCAGGTATTCAGCTTTGACATTCATTTCCTTTGCTAATTAACAACGTCGACAATAATTTTCCACACATTTTAATTGAATTTGTATATGTTTCTATATTTTGCAACATAGTAATTTTGCATCTTTTGTCTTCATTGAAAAGAGAAGTTTTATTATCCTTTTTATGTTTTAAAAGGAAAATGATTGGATTTTCTTCCAGGACATGGTGATAATCAAATGTTATAACTAAGACTTCTGAACTTGAATTTATATCAATTTGCGTACTACTTTGAAATTCATTGTCTTCTTTGCTTGGTTTTAGTTATCTTCTTTGGCCGTAAGCTCACTCTAATTCTGTCATCTTCTTCCTTCATGTGCTTCAGTGACTACTTCTGCATGTCGGTTGAGGTAAGTGAGTTTTGTTATTTACTTTACTAGGTTTTCATATACTTAGTTTAATTTAGGTATTTGTTTGTGGTTCAAATCTCCCATTTGAACTTCCTACATTTTTAATGTAAATGATCTACACCAACCAAAATTTGTTTATGGTATGAACTTCAGTTTACCAATGAATTAATATAGGATGAATTTGACTTATAGTTCCAAATATCTAAATTTTGTCAATGGGTTATTTCATTGATGCTCTCTAAAATGATTAGGTTCTCTTTGCTTTTCATATGCGAATCTTTACACGCATCTTTTTTAATATAATAATAATTTTCTTCTAAATATATTAGATAATTTGTATATGTTTTATTAATCAAAGAATTCTT
>JANIHY010000004.1:46040426-46058874 GCA_027479065.1 Erythroxylum brevipes | reverse complement strand
GGAAAGTGTACAGCAAGCTACCTGCAATGAAGAAGCGTCAACAACCACTTCCCCTGGCCTTAAAGCATCAACCCCCCCATTTAATTTTTTATATAAATTAAAAATATAAAATAATGTCATTTTTATAATTAAAAACCTCACTTAATTTTGAGTTCTAATCTATGAGTTATTATACGTGCTTAGGCTAAAAGTACATTTTGACAACATAATAATAATATAGAGCAAACTTTAATATTTCATAGCAATTAAATTAAGTTCCAATGTTTTCAAAAAATTCGAAACAAATTATAAGTTGATAGAATATCTAAAATAGTTAACTCATCATTGTTAAATGTTATATCAACAATGGCGTGACATTATTTTTATATGTTTAAATAAAAATAGACTAATTGTCACGTGACAAATGAGATTTATTGTCTAAAATATATAAATGTGGACTATATTGTCCTTTTTTATTTAATTTAAAAAATTTAATAGGCAATTGTGAGACCTACTTTTTATTTTAAAAATATATAAATAATTTCATGTTACATTAACATGTCATTTACCTGACAAGAAATTAACTCTGTCAAATTTTCTGTCTATTTATGATGTGTTCTAAACATTTTAAAAATATTAAAGCTTAATTTAATTACTTCAAAGCGTTAAGAATCAAGTTATATATTATTATAAACGTTAAAATTCAAAATATACTTTTGAAAGATGAGCTTAAAGATTTAGCGGATATGTATTTAAAAAATTGTATGTGAATAGTTGGTTAGAAAGAGAGGCATATTCAAATTAATAAAAATCACTTGAATCAAATTCATTACTTAATTTTAAGTCCCTTACTCAACATTTTGAGTTAATTAATATCTTATAAATTTTAACGGCATCATATAACATTTATGTCAATGCCACAATAGTAAGATGCAAATTAATATCTTATAAATTTTAACGGCATCATATAACATTTATGTCAATGCTACAATAGTAAGATGCAAAAGATTGTATGAAGTAAAACTAAAAAGTATAATAACTTGGTGAAATTGTTCTACTCAATTTAGCAAATTAGAAGCATAAACATGGACTATAATTAAAAGTAACTGTTATAGAATGACAATATAACTTGATAAGTTATAAGACCCACTGTTATACATGAGTCCTTTTGTCTATACCTATATAGTGGATGCTTGATAATATACAGACCATGGCACTAGAATCTGAGGTGAAACATTGAAACCTTTTAATAATGTCTTTCTATACATTATAATTTAATGGTAACTAGTTATCAATTCCAAATTTGAAATATGTTTCATTATATATAACTCATCTAGTAAATTTAATTAATGGTACGATACACTTGGCTGACCCATAGATTAGCCCCTGTCAAATCTTTTAAAATTAAAAATAATTAACAATTTATTTTTAATTTAAAAATTATTTTAAAATTTTGATACAATTTTTTTTTTTTAATTAATCGAGTCTGAGATGCTCAAGCCCATACTTACCTGATGTCTCACTCTTCTAAGTAAAATGATGTTATTTTGCTTATAATAATCATGTCTCGAATTAGTCTAAATCTAAATCTGACCAATTAAAAACAGCTAAATTTAGCCAGGCCAAAAATTACTATTCCTACACTTTCTTCCATGATTCCTTACTTTATCATGTTTTTGATGTCTCTAGGGCCTTAGATTGATTATGAAAGTCTAAGAATATTATATTTTTATATTTTTATTCATTAAAAAATAAAAATTTCACTAAATTATTGATCTATTCTGAAATCGAATACTAACAATAGGATCAATAAAAATTTGAGGTTAATTTAGTAAAATGTAAAGACAAAAAATCTGGAGAACTAATATATATATTTTCTATATATATATATATAATTGATTCTCTATATTATGATTATTATTATTAATTTATTATACGCTGCACTACGTTATTGTTTGTTGGTAACTGTAGATATTGGTTTCAGTTAGACCGTTATCCAAAAACAAAGGAAAATATCTTACACCTTGTTCCTCTCACCATTTCCCGGCATTTTCATTGCTATTGGTCACGATTAACTCAAAAAGCTCTCTTTGGTTTTGCCCTCTTTTCATTATTCTTGGAACTTGCAACAATTTATCCATAATGGTGACGATGTATGTATTCTATTTCTATCCTCTTTAGCCATTTCTCTGTTACAGCTTTAAGTTCTAAATTAATGCAGTGTCTAATGTCAGATGAAGTCTAGAACGAAAAGTTGAAGCTTTTCGGTTTTCCTGTTCGATTCTGCAACTGGGTTTTTTTATAATTATCAATGCCCTGTTGTTATGATTGTCTGTTTATGCACTGATTTATCTGGTAGAGTCTTGCAATTCCTTCTTGTGGGTGTAGTAGTGGTAGCTCATAACCTGACCTTTTTAGTTTGCCTTGGTTATTGCTGGCAATACCATGCTTTGACTAATTAATAAGTTTTTACAGGTTGATTGTTATACGCCCATCAAACTGTATATATATTGAACCGAGAATGTGCAGAGGAGAAATTAGATGCAAAGGAAAGAAGTCTGAAAGTCTTGCTGACGAGAAGTATAGAAATGACACCCTTTTCATTGACAAGCATGGCAGATGGAGAAGCTTCAATGAAAGGAAACTTTCCAGAAAAAAAGGCAATTCAACATGAAAAGGCTGGGGTGATATTGATATCACGTGTATGTATGTATCTAATTCTAAGTCTATCATTCTAATGCAGGTGGCAATGTGAGGGGAAAAGGGTGGAAATATGGGTCTGGATTTGTGGATGGAATATTTCCGGTAATGAGTCCCATTGCTCAGCAAATTCTCGATTTTGTACAGAAAGAAAATGACTCCAACCGTGTTTGGTCTGCTCTTGATACCCTTTCTGCCACTAATGACACATGGGATTATCTTATTAATGTAATGGTTCAACTTCGTTTGAATAAGCAATGGGGTCCTATTATCTTGGTGAGAAATTCCTACTTAGTTCACCGTGTTGTCTTACTTCTTGTGCTATGGACAGGGTTCAATCATTCCTTAGACTTGCATGTACTGAGAAAATTTTGTTGACATACCACAAGTTTAGTCCTTTTAGTAACTGTTATTCATGTTTCCTAGAAGTTAATTTCTTTGGGTACTTTCTTGTAAGTCTTGCTCTTTTGCAGATATGTGAATGGATATTGTACAAGAGCTCCTTCAGGCAAGATGTGTTGTGCTACAATTTACTTATAGATGCGTACGGACAGAAGTCAGTTCACAAGAAGGCAGAATCTGTGTATTTTGAACTTCTTGAAGCCAGATGTATTCCTACAGAGGATACTTATGCCCTTCTTGTAAAAGCATACTGCGTGTCTGGAGAGCTAGAGAAAGCCGAAGCTGTACTTGCTGAGATGCGAAAGTATGGCCATCCCCCTGGTATGTTTTCACAACACTTCAGTATCAATTTGTTTCGGTCCAAGAAGTAACACTGCGACGTTTAATGTCTAGTGAAACTACCACTACACTAGTCATCTATAAGTTGTATAGTAATTGTTAATGAGTCAGACATAAAGTTTTGTTTCAGGCGCAATTGTATACAACACTTACATTGATGGTCTAATGAAGGCTGGAAACCCCGAAAGGGCAGTGCAGATCTTTCAGCGAATGAAAAGAGATGGTTGTGAACCAGATACGAAGACTTACACATTGCTGATCAACTTATATGGGAAGGTCAGCTGATCGGCAATTAATTCTGTAATCTGGAATAGTTTTTAGATATCACCTTCCCTCTTATAAGCTTCTATAGTTCCCAATGCAGCTTATAATTCTACTGACGTACATTCCTCTGGATCATACTAGTATTGATTTAGGTACATCTAGATCAAAGGAAAGTTTGACTCCCTACAAAAGATGGTTATTCTGATGCAGGACCAATATTATCTTTTTGCAGTTGAGAGAACTGCTGTAGCTTTATATTACAAGTTAATGTTGTAAACATCTCATAGGACGGGAACCCATAAGAGGTTTTCAGTAGTGATCAAACAGAGATCAGCATTTAGCTCAACCCAACATAATACTTGGTAGGTTTGTCCAATCTAATGAACTAGTATTCTTATTGGATGAAGAAATTAATACCTGTACTCGACTGATGGCTGTGTTGAAGTTTCTATGCTGTATAATTTGGAAAACAATTATGTTTATATCATCTTAAAGCAAGTTCTTGGCTACTATCATTGCTTGTCACCAAAACTCAAGAATCATACGTTAACTTTCTGTAATTCAGGCCAGACAATCGTTCGTAGCTTTAACATTGTTTAACAAAATGAAAAGTCAGAAGTGTAAACCGAATATCTGCACATATACTGCGCTGGTGAATGCATTTGCAAGGGAGGGGTTGTGTGAGAAAGCAGAAGAAATATTTGAGCAGATGCAAGAGAAGGGGCATGAGCCTGATGTGTATGCCTACAATGCACTCATGGAATCCTACAGGTGATGCTACTACCTTTGCTTCTATCCTGTTCCAATTGTCTAGGTTCTTTTAGTTATTGAGTGGAAGGTTGTTCAGGTCCAAGCAACCAAAAATTACTAAAAGTGATCATTGATCATGATCCCCCCGACTTTACACACATGATCTTCTTTTCCAAACAGTCGTGCAGGTTTTCCTTATGGAGCTGCAGAAATATTTTCACTCATGCAGCACATGGGATGTGAACCAGACAGAGCTTCATACAACATAATGGTAGATGCGTATGGAAGAGCTGGCCTTCATGAGGGTAAAATTCTGTGACTGATGATGCTGACTCGATTATAGCTAAATCACTTCATATGAAGTGGTGTGTGTAGGTAGCTATCCGAAAAATGAAACAGCTTAAGAAATGTTTGGCCATCTCACTCAGTTGGATCAGAATAATTAATATTTGAGAACAAAAATATCCAATATCCCTGGAGATGAAACCTTCCTTGTGATGATTTGTATGCTTATCTCTTTAATTGACTTGTTGCATGATTTTCATCTACTGGAAACTCTTTTTTTCTTGTTGTTTCTCCAGATGCACGAGCTGTATTTGAAGACATGAAACGGCTAGGAATAACCCCAACAATGAAATCTCACATGTTACTCTTATCTGCATACTCAAAAGCTGGAAATATAGCTAAATGTGAAGAGATTGTAAACCAAATGCAAGAATCCGGGATTGAACCAGACACTTTTGTTCTTAACAGTATGCTGAACTTGTATGGTCGACTAGGCCAATTTGAGAAGATGGAGGAAGTTCTGACTGCAATGGAGAAAGGATCCTATAATACCGATATAAGCACATACAACATCTTGATCAATATATACGGAAGAGCAGGATTTTTGGAGAGAATGGAAGAGCTTTTCCAATCACTTCCCATCAGGAACCTGAAACCAGATGTCGTAACTTGGACTTCACGTATGGGAGCCTATTCAAAGAAGAAAATGTACATGAGATGTTTGGAAATTTTCGAAGAAATGATAGATTCTGGTTGTTACCCTGATGGAGGAACTGCCAAAGTACTCCTGTCAGCATGTTCAAGCGAGGATCAAGTTGAGCAGGTTACTACAGTGATTAGAACAATGCACAAGGACATGAGTACCGCTTTGCCCGTCTGAGGTTACTTGTCCAAATCTTCATGAAGTCACCTTCAGTATATACTCTAGGAACAGGATTTTGGTATACGGACATGTTCTATGATAGGTTGACATTAGGTTCTCCATGTTATACAGAGTGACTGAAAAAGCATTCGAGGGAAAAGATGATTGATTTATTAAAAATTCACAAAATGAAAAGTATTTACCGAATTCACTTCTAATAATAATCAATGATTTATTAAAAATTGTAAATAAGTTTTTTTTATTAAATTACTTGAATTATTGTAATTCCTATGGATAATATCAATTTCTTATGTTCATAATTAATTTTAGGGATACAAATATTTTATATGATTTTTATAAAAATTATAGTGAACTAAATGAAAGTTCTTTAACATTATCATCTTTTTAGCTATTGTCATCATTCAAAGAAATATCATCATCTGTTTTTATAATAAATAATTAAAATATAATCAATAATTAAAAAATTAAAAAATCATACCTAGTTATATGAAATAAATTACTTAAAACAAGTCCTTTTGTGGTCATCTAACTCTCAAAAGTAATGAGAGATTTTATTGTATTTTGTTTGAGTGACATGTGAGATAAACTTACCATTTTTTAGCTAAACTAAATGTAGATTCTAAAGGTGCTATAGAAATATGAATAGCCAAAAGATCTCTAGTCAACATTCCCAAGGTGCAAAATCTTTTAGAAGCCACATTCCAATATTCTAATATATCAATGTTATTATCTAGATCTATAAAATGCTCTTTCAAATAAATATTTAATTCAAGTTGCTTAAGTTTGGGATTTAACATTGACTTCAAATACTCTTTATCATCATATTTTTTTAGAACTCTTACTTCATTTAATATCATTTAAATTAGAAGAAGATTCAACATTTTGAGGGGCATTATCTTCTCCATTACTTTTGTAACACTTAAGCATAAGTATGGACTTTTTCACTTATACAGTAAAATGAGATGTAGTCAAATTATTGTAAAGTAAAAATTAGCAAAAGTGAAGATAAGCCAATTTATAATGAGGGTCCAAAATAGTATGATCAAAAGAAAATTGTGAAAAGCCCATTTCTTTATATTTTTATACCAAATTTTTATTTTTGAAATTACTTGTACCACATTTTGAGCCATAGTATATATTGGTAAAAATATGAGTTGAATTTATCCCTTCTTTTTTTTTAATCTAACTTAGAGAATGGTGTGATTTTGTTACTATTGTCAGATTTAACTGTCATAGAATGTATCAATAGCTTTTTTTAGTCTAATAGAATACAATTTGACTAGATACCAAGCATAAGATAAGTAAACGGAAAAGAAAAATAGAAATGAGGAGAACAGGGGATTCTAGAGGGTATTATTCTATTCGTCTTCTGAATCTTCGACACAAGAAAAGATGTGAAAAATTCCTTTTCTTGTGTCGAAATAATAATGATTCTTGATACCGTTCGTCTAAGATTCCTATTCTTAGTTTTTATGTTTCTGGGTTTAGCATAACCTCCCTCTTTTCTTTTTTATACGTATAAATAAATTCCCTCTTTTCTTTTTTATACGTATAAATAAACACATAATAATACCAAAAAGAACTTTGACCGATACTTGTCCAATTTCTTATATTCTTATAGATCATACAAGCCATAAATACATAAGTTTTTCTTGTAACATCTTTTAAAGAATTTTAAATTTTTCATATACCTTCAAAGTGAACATTTGATGTTAGATAATTTGAATAAAAAAGAATAATGTTATGTCATAAAAGACTTCTAACAACTTTTGAAGAAATCTCACTTTATGCCATCCCTTATCAGTAATTGAAAAACTGAAGAATTGAACTCTTTATCTAATTACGCCAAATAAAATAAAATATAATTATAATATAAAGCACAATCAATAATAATATTGTACAATTTCACCTTACTTATATATTAGTTCTTAGGTTCTTAATTATATTCAAATGAAAACTTTTACAAGCTATCTTTAAAATTTTCTTAAGTTTTGGAATAGATTTATGCAAATGCTTAAATCTATTCAAATTTTAGCAACATAATCATAAATCATTTATAGACCTACTTGCATAATAAGATATAGAATGTGACATGAGCTTCTGACTTGAATATTTTGCCTATTGAAAAATAATGAACTACTTATAGGAAGGTGAAACTTGACAATATTATCATTGTAAGAAACATTATTTATTAATATTGATAAAATCTTTTTATCTTGCTTCTATTGAGCCAAATCAAGAGCTACTTCATTCTCAAGTAATAATCTATCAAAAGGAAGTTTTAACAACTTAAGAAGACTTATCCTTTTCTACAACTTCCACTTGTTATCAATAAAATGAGTAGTAATGCATGTGTATTCATCCTTTGATACTTCATTCTTCCAGTTATCAAATTCAAGTAAATATAAATAGGAAATTTAGGCAACTCTTTATTTATTGATTCTCATTCTAGATCAATAAAAGACATTGTATCACACTTACAAGTAACCCTACTAATTAGTTGATATATTGAATATGAAGTAAGGCTCGTCATATATCAAAATACAAGCAATTCAATAAACGTAAAAGGCAACTTACCATAAAAATTCATATTAATTACCCTAAAAATTTATTATGATCATATTTCATGTTTTTTATCGCAATAATACCATCAGAATCTGATTTTGGTTCCAATCACATATTGTCTTATATCATTATAATTTTTCATTGGATATTTTTCTAATTGATGAAGTAAGTAAGAAGTACTATTTATAATTAGATTAAAAAATTATTTTCCACGGTAATTGCATTGAGCTTTTGGATATTCTTATATTCCTTTCTTAGTCATAAAGTTTCATATGATAGAATGCAACTTTTTTGTTTTAGGAAAATTAATCTTTTCTTGTTTATAAGAATCATCAGATGGTAGACAAAAACTTATCACTATCATTATAATTCTTGCATTAACAATAACTAATTATTTTTATATAATAAAAGTAAACTTCCAATATATGTTAGAGAAATGGACTTGTTTTGATGATGAATTCATAAAAGAACGTAACTTCGGTTACTTGTTTCATTTTATTTTTCAAAAAATTAACACAACTATTTCAACACTAGAAACATAGACTGTCATCAATAAAACTAAGTGTTTTCTATTAATCAGTCATCGGTACTTTTGTCATAAGTCAACTGGTTCTTGATAATTAAACGAACAAGTAAAGCATACTTTTGTTCTACCTTTTCACATGGGAGTTTTCATAAATGGTGACTGAAAAGAAAGTTAGTCATAATCACTAAGTCTATAATAATATTCAGTCATCATTGCATAGGAAAATAAGAGGAATACCCAAACAATTGACTTTCATTAAACATTTTCCAATTGTTAAACTATGCAAAATAAAAAATGAATCTTTTCTCAAGAATGTATATTCTAAGCTGTATTATAAATATTTTAAACAGAGACTATCTTGCAGTATTTGATTTTTAGTTTAGAATATTAATAATCTTTAAGATGGATATAAATTATAATTTACCAACAAAAAATTTGTATAAAGAAAGTAAATGAATGAACATATATAAAACCCATATATAGAGAGTTTTGTGACTTTTAATTTATTCCTCTAATAATAATGTGAATGAAAACTTGTATGTTAACCTAAATTTAGAATATTTATAAATACAGGTTTAAATTGAACTTGTTGAAATTTTTTATAACCCAAACCTAATCCATAAATTTTTTTGAGCCTAATTTTTAAACTAAACCTAACCCTTGGACTGATTTTTAAAACCTAAACCATTTAGTTTTTGGAATTAACCCATTGAAACATATGTGCCTTATGAATCATTTTAGACAACCTGACTTTCTTTCATTTTACAACTTTATATTCTTTTAATTATATACTCCTACCAATTTACGGATATACCAGGTTTTGGTATTATTTAATGATAACAATTTTTTTTTTCATTAAATTGGAAAAAAGTCAATGTTGAACCCCTGTATTATTTTGACTTTTCCAATTAGTCCATACATTAATTCATAACTTGAAAAGAAGGTAAATGTTTGAAAAAGATTAAGCCGAAGCTAAAAAAGAAAAGAAAAGAACACGCGTCTCTCGTGTGGACACCATGAATGAAATATGTGGACCGATTCGGAAAGAAAACCAAAAGATGCCTCTCTCATGTTTATATCATGAGTGAAATATGTGGACCAATTTATCAGTGATTGAAGTAAATTGGGGGACCATTATTCTTGTGAACGTCCTTAACCTGCAACTACCAAATTCAGATACTATGGTTGTCACGCATTAATGTCGAACTCATATACCGTATAGATATGTTTGAGTCTACCGATTGCCCAATACATATGTTTGAGTCTACCGATTGCTTAGAAAAAAAAGAATCTCACAATAATTTTCCCTGTAACGTAGATTCTGTTTGGAATTCCAAATAATCAGGTTGAACTTGAAACAAGTTTTTTTTTAATAAATATAATTACACCAGCATTTAATTTACCCAAGATTTTAGGTTAAAGCAGTTTTGAGCCTACCGATTTACATTTAACCAATTCATCAACGCACTACGCCCCAAGTGGCACTACTAGTTGAATCTTACCGAATTTGGTGGTTCACCTAACCTAGCCTGCTGGCTCTAAATTCTGTTCGTTACTGTATTTTAATTTCAAGCTGAAGTCAACAATTAAATTATCTTGGTCCATCTTAATTAATATAAAAGCATAATCTCATCGGTTTTATGCGACACTGCAATCAGCGGATCTGATGGAGTCACTTAATACTCCTTAATTGGCCTTCAATGCATTGGGTACAGCTAATGATGACTTCCAAGTACACGCGTACAAGTAAAAGGAGCGACGTAGGTATTACATAAGGCGCATGTTCCTAGAGATAGTAAAGGCTTTGGCTCAGCCTTCTTCCACATTTGATAATGTTCAAGGTTGGCCGAGTCAACATCAAATCCTCTGGTCCCTTTTTTTGTACTTATTCTGAGTCATTATATCTTAGTCATTTATTTATGTAAGACTCACATAAATAAATAATTCAGATATAATAGCACAGAATAGGTACAGTTGAAAAGGATCAGAGGATCTGGTCTTGGATATCAGATAGCAAAAAACAATTCATCGGCTTTCACTTCTAACCTATGCTAAAAAGACCCACTGACAAGGATTGTCTTGTTCGTATTCATCGAAGTATCAAGTGTTTTGATTTTCCGTACCTTTTATGATAACCTTAGTTAATTGGTATTTTTTTCAACAACATATTTTCTTGATTTCGTGTATGTCCCTCATCTCGTTTTAGTTTTAAAATCCAGGCACAATATGGTTTTTATTCGATTATTCTTTTCTCTGACAAGTAAGTTCCAGCTAATATGACAAGTTGTAAACTTTGGCTGGAAAGATTTTAATAAAACAATACCCATCACAAAATTTGCAGAACTTGGAACACACTCTATATGAGGGGTACGAGACTATTCTTATGCAAGAGGAATTGTTGCTGTGATTGGATTCAGTTTAGAGATTGTAATACTTCTTATTTTCATGTTTTTTTTATAAAGGAAAAGAAAACTAAAAAAACCAATTACAAGCTAGCTAGTGCATATTGTGGCGGTATAGCGTGTCTTGCTTGTCCTGGTGAATTAGTTCCAAAACTGTCATCGGGGGCTCCTGAAGAATATGCAATCTTGGACTGATTAGGGCTGCGATTGAGACTAGGTGGTTCGCATACTGGTTCCCTTCACGATGAATATACTGCAGTTGCACCTCTTAAGGTCGTTGGAGTAGTCCTCGGGTACCTATCACCAAAAGTTGTTCATTAGATAAAACTAGATTAGAGGAAGAACTTCGACGATGACTCGTCGATATCCCAATGTCTAGGCTAGAGTGAGACCTGATTGGATTCCCCAGAGTTCTGCAGTGAGCAGGGGTTTCTCGTGCAATATGCTGTATAAACCCACCACACCACTGATCGTGCCAGTCTCGCAGTATTCCCCCAACAGTAGTGATGTTACCACCTTGTTTTATTGCCCTATCAGTGTTTAATTTAACCCAGTCCTCAAACGGTTTGGTCCTCTTATTTTCATGTTAAAACAATAGCATAGAAATGAAAAAATTGTGTCAATATGTTAAAGCTCGAAGGTAACAATTGGTGCAATGACAAGGAGGCATTATGTGAAGTAGCAATCCATTTCTTCATCGACCTATACACCATAAAGGAGGGGGAACTTCGCTGGTACGCACTTAGGGATAAATTCTCTCTCATCGTAGTTTTCCATAGGTCCGATGAAAGTGGCTAGAAGTGATGGATTTCCCACACTTTTTTACCAAAGTCAATGGGAAATTGTCGGTCCATCGTTGGTTACTATCGTACGGGAAGCCTTCTCTAAGGGTGAAATTCTGAAAATCCTAAACTCAACACTCTTGCTCCTTATTCCCAAAGTTGAAAGTTCTGTTACACCAGTTCCGTCCGATTAGCTTGTGCAATGTGTTGTACAAGCTAATCACGAAAGTGAACTGGTTAAAATGATTGCTCCTCACCTTGGTGAATCTGTCATAAACAGCTTTGAACCGGGACGTCAGATTATGGACAACACTATAACTGCTCAACAAATCCTTCATTCTATGAGACATCGGGGGGATGTAAATATATGAAGATTAAGATAAACCTACAAAAGGTGTATGATCGATTACGCTGGGAGTTTATTCATGATACATTAGAGGACTTTGGACTTCCTCATCCCTTGGTTAAGTTGATTCTTGCATACATTAGCTCTCTAACCACGCATATACTTTGGAATGTTAAACCAACTGAGAAGTTTTGACCTTCACAAGGATTACGCCAAGGGGACCCTCTCTCTCCTTATCTCTTTGTTGTATGTATGAAATGTAACATCCCATTACCCATGTTAAGGTTTAAATTGTAAATGTGAGAGATTCACTAAGAGATTAGAAATGTATTTCATGTTCATGTATTATGTGATATGCTCATGCACAAGAATATTGAATCGTTGTATATTAAAATGACTGTACACGCACTCATTGACATTCCAGGTATAATTGAATTGTAATGTGATATTGTTGAGAATTGTGAATCTATTGTATTGAAAATTTAATTGGTAAGTGTAATTGTTAATTTTTTAATTTTGGTAAATTATTGGAATAATGTCCAAAAATTGTCAGATATTATTGTAATAAAAATGATTTCAGAAAATTTTAATTATTATTGGACTAGGAAAAGTGCCACTTGGAAAGTAATTGATGTGTGGAAAATAGAAATGAGTGTAATGTTATTAAAGAGAAATTTGGAAGTTAACTTTAGAATTTTAAGCTAATGGTTGTGAAAATTAAAGACAAATTGGAGATAATTGTAATAAACGGACGAAAGTTTGGGAACTAGTTCAGTAAGAACTAGTTAGTTAGGAACTAGCCAAGGTCTTAAAGAAATGGACAAGCATCCAATTCTTAAACACTCGTTCTCTTAAACTTAAAAGATCCATCTATTGTTTATTCATGTCTTAAAAATATCTTCTTCAGGATTTTCCTTCATCCTCTGGAAGCTTCATTCTTTCAGAAAGATCTCTCACCCTCATAAGAAAGTTTTCCCTCACTTTTCACTCACCATCTCTTTTTGTTATCTTCTTCACTATAATTGAAATACCTAATCCTACAACTCTTGACTGTTGATGATCAGGTATTATGGGAAGTTATGGTTTACGTGATCTCGAAGGTTTTGGAGTTTTAGACAAGTAAGTATTTTTTAATGTTTTTTCATTATTATATAAGATAGAGCATGCATCATGTTAGTTAAACGTTGAAGTTATAAAATGAAAATGTATATGTGCTGAAAACGTAAGTGAAAAACCAGAGTATACATGTGTTGATTTTTCAGACTCGATGATAAAAATGTTGTGAGATAGTGCTAAAATGATTTTTGAAGTTGAAAGATCTTAGAAAACATGTATAACTAGATGTAGAAACTTTTTGAAGATAACAGAAATGAGGACTCCATTTTCACTATGTATACATGTATATGCATATACACGAATATTTTGAGAGTTATTAAAGATGAACAATAATAAGATTAGAGTGGAGAATAGTTGTATGATGATGTCTTGAGATGAGAAAAAAAATTAAAATGAAAGTTGAGAAGAAAAATAGAGAATGTACAAATAGGTTGAAATGCAGAGAATAGTGAAATGCAGAATGTGAGGAAGATGAATAATTGATATTTGGATTTTGATGGTTTTGAGAGATTTGAGTAAAATTTCATATCTAGGGGTACCGTAAATTTGTGGTGAATTAGTTAAATAAAAATGGAGTGGAAAAACTAGAAATGAAAATTGAAGTGCTGAATTTAGTGAAGAAAGACATGTAGAGAAGTTGGTTGTGAATGCAACAAAGAAAAGATAAAGAGAGGCAAAAGTTTCATCCGAACTTCTTTGACTAAATTGTATTGATTTAGGATAAATTAGATAAATCTGTCTTCTAGAAAGTTATAGCTCAGCTTTCTAGCTTTCCAACGATATATAGTATGAAATTTTTGGATATCGGAGTCAAAAGCTATGGTCGTTTTAAGTGGAGACGCTTAGGAGTATAGGATGTTTCGTCTAGTAAGGATGTATCGTCTGGTGAGGATGCTTCATCTAGTAAGAAAGTATCGTCTGATGAAGACACTTTGTCTAATGAGGACACTTCGTCTAATGAGGACGTATCGTCTGGTAAGGATGTTTCGTCTGGTAAGGACGTATCATCTGGTGAGGATTTATCGTCTGGTGAGGACGTATCATTTGGTAAAGACGCTTCGTTTAGTAAGGATGTATCATCTGGTGAGGCTGTATCTCTGGTAAGGAGGCATCGTCTAGTGAGGACGCTTCATCTGGTGAGGACGCAATGAGGATGTATCGTCTGGTGAGGACGCTTCGTCTGGTTAGGACGCTTTGTCCTATAGAAACCTCAGCATTCATTGGGGCTACAAACTCATCAGTACTCTCCTCTTTTGGTGGAGAGTCAGGTGCAACCGATCCTTGCAATACTCCTCATGTTCTTCTAAGAGGTGGCATCTTATTCCTTCAATGAAACATTAACTATTAGCTTACATTTCATTCTACAATTCCTAATCCCTACTTGGATGCATGACATGCATGTTACTTAATACAAACAATCAATTTAACAATGCAAACAATTTATCACATAATACACAATTCATCCTACTATGCATTCTAAGCCTAGGAAAAACCTAAGCTTTGATACTAAACAATGTTGGACCCGACTTTCGAAGCCCAATATTCGGAAACAAAAACGGAAGCAATACTTGCCCTATACCTTACTAAACCTGTTTTGTGACATTAGACACAACTTTCTATACCGGACTCAAATTCTGGTGCTCTTTAGATGAATAGAAAGAGGACTTCAAGATTTACAACTCTCATGAAGACCTCAAAGACCAATTTTATCATCTAGAGGATCAAATTTGGATTGGAATATGTTTTGACCAAAATGAGACGATGCTAACGTCATGGGACGAATTGTTGATGTCATGAAATGAATTAGAAAATGTGCATAACTTTCTGTAAATAACTTGGATTCAGGTGTTATATATATGAATAGAAAGAGAACTTTAAGATCTACAACTCTAGTGAAATCCTCAAAGACTAATTCTATCATTTAAAGGGTCAAACATGGACTAGAAGATGTTCTAGTCAAACTAAGATGAAACCGAAAGTCAACCTAAGATGAATTGGAAAAATGGGTATAACTTTCAGTACAGAACTCAGATTTAGGTTTTCTATAGATGAATAGAAAGAGGACTTCATGATATACAACTCTAATGAGGACCTAAAAGACCAATTCTATCATATAGAGGATCAAATTTGGATAATAAAATGTTCTAACCAAAATAAGACGATGCTGACGTTATGAGACGGATTGCTGATGTCATGAGATGAATTAGAAAAATAGGCATAACTTTCTGTAGAAAACTCGGATTTAGGTGTTATATAGATGCATAGATATAAAACTTCAAAATCTACAACTCTCATGAAGACCTAAAAGACCAATTATATTATCTAGGGGATCAAATTTGGATCATAATATGTTCTGACCAAAATGAGACGATGCTGATGTCATGAGACGAATTGCTGATGTCATGAAAAGAATTAAACCTTACTACTTGTAAGGTTCGTATCTCCCAGCTCCGATATCCAAAATTTACAAACTTTATATCGTTGGAAAGCTGGGAGGATCCTCTACAACTTTCAAGAAGACTATTTTTACCAGTTCTACTTAGAATATTCCATATTTTCCCCCGAAGTCAGTACACAATTCTATTCCTATGGAAAACTTGAAATATGCCATGAACACTAGCAGATAATAAGCACACCCACACAGAACTTCTTCAATACTCAAGACATTTGCAAATCAAATAAGCTTACACATAGCCTCCATTCATAGCTTTAATTACACATCGTCATTTCATCAAGTCTTAACCAAAGTTTCAAAAAAAAACACTGGATGCTCGATGCTTGGTACAAAAGCTAACTATTTTGAAATTTCTGATGCCTTGCAAGGATTGCTAACCTTCACACTTTGCACCTGAGGAGGGAAAACTAGGGTGAGCTACATAGCTCAGTGGCTAACATATTTATAGCCATGGCAATTGACCAAAGTCGAGCATATGTATGTATATATATATATATATATATAGCATTCATATTTCACTCAAGTAATTTAACATTCATCAGATTTTGCTCAATCACATAACAATGAAATATGCTTCATGCTTGATTATTTAAAGATGCAATGCACAAAAAACGGCTCGAGGGTTCCATGAAACAGAATGGGGAAACCAAAGTTTACCCCATGAACAGAATGAGTCCATTTCGGAGCTCATATGCCACAAGCGGGCAGCCGGGAGAATGTTCTTGTCGACGTGCATGTGACGAAAAAAATGGTTCCGCTCTTGCCCAAGCAAAAACACATACTCATGCTCAGAATCATTTTATCAAAATGATATGCTTTCATGCTTTTTCCTTCTTTTCATTTAATACAAAATGTGATAACCTTTTTCAAGGTATAACATGATTAGCATGCAATTCCAAACATACACATACATAAGCAAAAATTTGTCCTAATTATACAATAACTATAAACACATTACCCACCTAGTTAGCTTGCGAAAACCAAGTCAAGCTTGCCTTTCCCTTTGCTCTTAGGTAGAATTTACTTGGCTTCCTACAACAACCAAGGTTCAAAAGATTCATAAACTTCAAAAAAATCACAAAAAATTTTAACAAATACAAATGAATTCAAATCTAACCTACCCATAACCCATCTAGGTTAGAAAACCTAAGATATAGTTTAGAAACCCTAAAATCACTTAGACTCTCCTCATCTATCTCCTTCCAACACAAACTTTTCATTCTCCCTAACTCCTTCACCCACAACACAATTCATTCCTTTAAATAAGCAAGAAGAAAATAGTTAACCTACCTTAACAAGTCGATCTCTCTTCTTTCCTTCTTCCACCGAAACCTTTCTCTTCTCTCTCTAACTTTTGTTTTCTCACTCTTCCTCCTCTTTAAATCACGTTTTTCACCTCTTCACTAGCAAAACAACACTTCCTTTTTCTATTTCTACCCTTAATGAGCCCAAAAATTCTATCTTACCCTTCCTTATAAGCTTATGCTCTTCTATGCTCAAGTGATCTCCCAAAAATGTCCTTTTTACATCCTTATTATATCAACACTTTACTTTCCTTTATCTATTCAACAAATCCTACTAACCTTGGCACCATTAAAGTCCCAAAATTAAATCTATCTAAACTCTAAAATTATTAGAAATCCTGCTTACTTAAAAAAAAATTTCAGGGGTCTAACAAAAACTTTTGACTAATGTGGAATGCTATCGTAGACGCCTCAATATTGATAATACATATGGAAGGTGCTTAATTGTCGAGGAGTCCTGCATCCACGTATTGTGTGACTGCCCAACCACTACCACAGTTTGGAGAAGGTTGCTTCCCCACTGTTTCTAGAGTAGTTTTTTATTTTTTTATTGTAAAATCCAACTCCTAGTTGATTGGTAATTTATCCCAGGCCACTTATGTTGTTAGTGAGTTAGAATCCAACTCCTATCGCTTCCAAACTATGTAAGGCTTTGAAAGGGTAAGAATTGACATGCAATGCAAGTGTGAGTCGTGTCATCTTGGAGGTGGATAGTACAAATGTATTAACATTTCTAACTAAGATAAATCTTGTCATCCATTGCAACTAGACATTGGTCTCTAAGATCAAAACTTTTTTCTCTAAAGACTAGGAAATCTGCCTGGTACACACTTATCGTGAAGGAAACTGTGCAGCAGATTGGATGGCAAAATTTGCCTTAAGCCTCCTATTCTGTAGCGCCCCCTTACCGTAGGGTACGCACCGGGACGCCCGTAGGTCATTCCGATACATATCCCACGATGAGGGTGCGCTACGATACGATCATTTCTATAATGTACATGGCATCAATCAAATAAAGCTGTAATATCAGATTCACTAAATTTTAAAACCCAAAAGATACTTTTCATTTCATTTCTTAACCATAATTACACAATTCTGTCATAATTTTACAGCAGTACAAATTCCAAAAAGGGACTGAAATAACTCCTAACTAGGTCATCCCCAAAAGATCCTAGCTGACCGACCAGTGAGCCATACTTCACTCGCCAGCACTCACACAGCAGGAAAAGTCAAACTCTTGAGCTATGAGTCAACTATCTTTGTCCTGAAAAATAATTGCAATGTTGGGTGAGTTTGCGAACTCAATGAGAAACCATCATCAATGGTTCACCCAATTCATGCATTACGCAA
>JANIHY010000004.1:45957448-45968582 GCA_027479065.1 Erythroxylum brevipes | reverse complement strand
TCTTTATCAGTTTCCTTTTTGAGATGTATCTGGCCTGTAGGGGACTGATAGATGTGTCTATATTTTGGACTGATGTCGTTTAATGAAAAGTGATTATTATGGTTTTAAATTTTAGTGAATTGTATGTTGTGGTTTATTTATGTTGATGCCATGCGAGTGTTTAGTGATCGTTGCGATCGTAGCACTTCCGAACTGTGGGATACGCGTCGGAACGACCCACGGGCGTCCCGGTGTGTACCCTACGGTAAGGGGGCGCTACACTATTGGTAGGCCGAACCTTTAAATAGTGAGACTATATAGTCAAACCTCTCATTTAACTCACAGTTAATCTGGTCAAATATCCTTACTATCCTCTCTAACCAACCTTTTACCTCAGCAGGCTATGTAATTTAATAGAAGTCCACATCCCCCTACTTCTTGAGTTTGTCATACCTTCTCTCTCTCCTCTTAGGTATTCTCTGAGGCATTGGCTCAGACAAGGCCATAGGAGACTCTCTGTTGGCTCCTATTGACTCGAGGTTAGCTGACTTGATGACTCGATCTCCTATAGCGAATGACCTATAACAACCAACAACCATGATCACTATACAAGTTTCTTGCTAAATGTCATGCTAAACTACTCCAATATGTTCCTAAGGATGTCAAACTATGCTCTAATACCAAAATTGTAACACACCACTACCATAATGCATATGCCCAAACATCCATAGATTTTCCAAAAATAAACCCTATAGGAATGGCATGTTAGAGTAATCACATTCATTTATTAATGCATCATACCTAACACAAGTATTTAAGAAGATCAAAACTTCCCTTTTTTTTTATAAACATGAACATATATTGTAGCATTACAGTGCATAATCCACAAATGTACATTACCAACAACATCTAAGAGTTTGCTACTCTTTACAAGATGTTCTAATATAAAGTGGAATGTTAAACCAAAATATCCTCTCTAGACTCTTTAGTGTCAGTTGACCAATCTTTAAGTCATTCTTACTTCAAAACATAAGAACTAGACTTCTAGTTGATCTGCTTAGGAGATAACATTGCCAAAATGCAAGAATCATCATCGATGTGCTCACTCATATCAACACTCATAACACATATATAGTCCAATTTACCAAAATGTCATACAAATGAATAATTCACATCACATCATATATTTCATTGATTTTAATCATTCAGTATTTCAACTTAGTTCAAATGAAATGTTAGTTCAATTAGTCAATAAGGTATATCCATTAAATCATTTCATAAATAAGGATGCATATGTAAATGCACATGTGACTCTCTTCATTTTTACTTTGCTGTGATCGAGCACTATTTAACTATCCCGTATTTGTTGTAGATATCAGGCTCATTTATATATACTATCTCGTATCCATTATGGATACTGGGCTCATTGATAACTAAGCTTGTGGCTCTTTGGGCACATTTCTAGGCTTTAAGCTTTTTTCCCCTTGGGTCACTCTGGTCACAACTCCTTTATCTGTTCATGCATTTCACAGTAATGAGATGCAACATTACACATATGATACATTCATTATTTCACATTCAAAATATTCCATTCATATATTACATTCTTCAGATCTAAGTCTGACATTCAAGCTTTAGCTGAGAACATAGATTTCCACATTCACATACATTTACAAAACACTTCCAATACATTCCTGAATATCATTCTCCTCGGAAATTTGATTGTCTGGAATTATCACAATCACATAACTAAAAATTCAATAACTAAATTTTAAATGAAGCAACTAGATTACAGTGAAAGAACATCTAGGTTGATTTATAGTATGCTCTATAATAGTTATTGTTGGATCGAAAAATAAAAGCATACTAGATTTAGTTAAACGGTAGATTTCAAAAACATTTTTTCGAAATCAAAACATAGCAGAAGCATAATAACCAAATCAACATGTTTAATCCATACATGATATGATATTACAAAATTAAATAGGATAAGAACAAGATCAAATTTTTATTGACTCCTTTGCTACAGCTTTGACTCTTCGCTATTATATCTTCTTCTCGCTATTGTATCCTCAACCAATCCGATGTACCACTTGTTTTCCTTGGACAACTTGGTTAATAAGATCCTTCGGTGGGAAATGAGTAGAAATATTGAAAAGGTTTTCCTTAGTTTTCTCATTACCAATTTCGGAAAAAGGAAAAAGGAGGAGCAACTTTTGCACCACTTCATTCTCTTAATCAAAAATGAAAGAGGGAGCCATAAATGAGACATTCAAATTTGTTTAATATGGGTAGATGAAAAGATAAAAAAACAAAAATGATACTCTTATTTTTAGTTGGAAGATGAAAGAAGGGAGACAGAGCAACAAATGTACTTACTCCTTTAATCAAAAGAATGCTAAGAGGTTGATATGTTTTCCTACAAGCCAACATTAAATAACAACCATTAAACCATTTAATGATAAGACCATTAAATCAATTAATGAGGACACCATTAAACCATTTAATGATGATTAAGCATGATAAAAACCCATCTTATACTTAGCAATTCTATGCTAAATATGCAGCTATCCATTTAGCTATAAAACCAAAAACTACATTATTGTAGTTTTGATTTTTGCCCTCCTTTTTTGTCTTTACAGATCTTATTTTAATTTAATTAATCTAATTAATTAAATCAAACCAAAATCCAGCCCTATATTAAATGTTTACTTTGGGCTTATAATTAACATTTAATTAGATTAAGCGCATTGTTTAATCATAGGCTTAAGACCCAATTTAATTAACTTTTAATTAAATTGTTTTGGTATTATTATTTTGAATCTAATTCGATCCTTTCTTTTTTCTTATTTTCGATAACCTTTATTTATTTTTCTTACTTTGCTTGAAAATCTTTCCTCGAAGCCAAGTAAAGAATCTAATTGGACTTATATAATTCAAGCTCCAATAAGCCCAGAATTAATTTAATCTCAATATAATTAATTCCAGCTTGTTAACCAAATGTCATTCCACTAAAGACAATTAGCTAAACTCTTAAATTACTAGATATTATGAGAAAACATGTTTCAAATAGGAAGTCCAATTGCAAACTCTATTATGAACCATATTATAGCCATTCGCACAATAAAAGATAAAATTACTGTTTTGCCTTTAATTTGTTTTTCCTTCTAGATCTCGTGCTTTACTTTATACAATGATTAACACACAAGATCTCATCTTGGTGTTAAGATTTGATGGGTAGTTATTCCATCAAACTACTGGCGCTAGTTTAATCACCAATGTCTATAAAATATCTAGAAGTGATGATATCATTATAAACTCTTTATTTGAGTGAATGTTCCTTGATGCATGTTTCAACTAATAATTCCAACATTCATATATTGGATTGATACTCTGTAAAAAACCATTTTGATCATATCAAGAATTATAGTGAAGCACATATGAGTTCACCACTTATCAAGATTGTGATTTGCAATAAGAGAATGCTAAAGTGTATGTTTTAAGATTAAAGAAACAACCTACTTTAATCTTAAAAAACATACGTGATTCTAGATTCATTTAATAGTTTCATTATCGATAGTCAACTATTATCATGATATAAAAGTCATCATTCTCTTGAAGTAAACTCCTTTACTTACACGAAGATAAATCGCAACACTACAGTCTAAACTATAATCAAGCGATCAACTTGATTATTCAACTACGAATCAATTAATTTAGATTCTAAAAATGTACATGTTTCCCATACATCTCCATGCATATGTATATTACTTACAATAAAATCTTGGTGCCTTATGACTAGTTATATAATGCTCAAATAAATAAAACCAAACTCTTTTATTTTATTAATAATAAATATTTTCATTACAAAAGTAACTGGAAGAAGATTAAGTTATATGTAAATACACTTGCTTTCTAGGGTACTATATTTACATAACTCCAATAGTTATTGCCTTGACAATCCAGCAATGTCTGGATACGATCGGTCAATTTGTGCTTCTATGTCATGCAATACACACATATGTCTACATTACTAACTTGTTTAATCAAATGAATACCCAATTTTATGCATGTATATGTGTTATGTTTAATGCATGCTCAATTGACGATCTCGGATATCTTGTATATAACTTACTGGCGATTGGATCAATGCCTTAAGACATCTAGATTACTTTAAATTCATTCAATCATACATTTATCTATCCCTTCCTAACATTCTATACTCACAAAACTTTGCAAATTCTCATTCAATCATAACTAATTCATGACTTATATCCCTTCCATCATAATTGCATTTGTAAGAACACCTTCATTTCTTTAACAACTCATACTTACCAAATTTATATACATTGATATCAAACAATCCATTCTTTAATTCTAACATCAATTATCAACTTAAACTTATCAAAACCTTAATCAATCAATCAATCAAATAACCATCTAGGTTAATTTCAAACCTTAATCAAATCCAAATACAACAAGGTAAAGTAACTTAACCTTAATTGGTTCAACAATCACACAAAATAGAGTTTTCCATTTCCCAAGCATTTCCCACGATCGTGGGTACCTTTCAACGATCATAGAAAGACAAAACATAAACTTTTCTTCTTCAAGGCATTTCCCATGATCATCAATTTCATCTCTAAATTCCAACTTGAAATCTTTCAATTAGCAACTCATAAATCATAGTTGTTCATGCATCACAATCAAAATAGAACTATCATTCACCTTCATACATATAACCCTAACTTGTCAATTTCAGGAACAGTCCCATTATACCCATTTTCTGCATAGTTACATCATCATTTACACTTGAAATATAAACCTAAACCATGCATATAATCCACTATTTTAAAGCAAAAAAATGAAACAGAAACCATATAATCCTTCATCAAATTCCAGTATAACTCTAACATTAACCCTACATATCACTCATCTCAATTTAATCATCATGAATCTTTCTATTTTAACATACTATAGGGATAAAAAAAATCACTTACTTGTTTAACTCAAAATCTCCTCAATCTTCAAGCTAACCATCCCTCCAAATATGCAAGGACAAGTTATACTCCAAGAATAAGGTGGAAACATAAGGGTTTCAATTATAAGGTGAAGTTTATGATATTTTGGAAGAAATTAGGGAGATTATGTGGGTGCATCATTGGTAAGAGAAAGAAGGAGAAAACATAAGACCAAAACATAGAGGAAGGTGGTCTTGCAAGTGTGAGAGACGTGGATGTAGGTGTGTGGAGGAGAAGGTGGACACATTTCATACCATGTGTCATGCTAAGACCTAGCCATATGTCTTCTAATTCAACTTCCATTAGTCACTCCATAATTAGTCCATTGTCTCATAATCACTAAGCCATTTTTCACCCAATTAAACCACCATCTGTCACTTATTTAATTAAGCCATGTGTCACACTATTACTAATGTCATGTGTCACTATTTCTTAGGCTTGATCAACCTAAGTTCCCAAGTATCAATTTGTCTTGTCATTTAATATTTTTCCTAAACTAGATGCACATAACAATTCATCAATCACCCAATTGTGACAAAAAAATCCAATTCACTAATTGTAGTCCATCAAACTACAATTCAAGACATGATCAAATCACAATCACGAAATCACACATAAACATTTAAAATCTTTCATACCATGGATTAAATCAATTGAGTGCATAAATTATCTTTACAATGTGTACTAAATCATAATTCATGTATGTATTTGAATATGATGCACGTAAATGAAATGCACTTCATGTATTCTCATATAATATGAATCATATGACTTCATATAATAGTTAAATTCCTATGTGTAGGAATGGGCTATTACACTTACAATACTTAAAAAAGTGAATTGTGAGTTTTACATATGAGAGAAAATAAAACTATAAGTGATTATTTAGCAAAGGAAATCATTACCGACACAAACAACTGAAATGCTTACTTGAAGCATATGAAGAAAGGCAAAAGAGGAAGCAAGAGATCTTAGAAAATGTTCTTTAAACCAAAATCACTTTAAACACGAAGGGAAAAAAATTTACCATCCAAAGGCGACAAAAAGCTAGAAATTGTAGTAGAGGATGTGGAAAATAAAGACAGGGAAGTTCTAATATATCTAATAATGGAAGAATAGGACAAAGCAATTTTTCCACAAGAGTGCATGGAAGAGGAAGCATGCTAGGAAACAATGGAGGCTAAAGTATTCAAAATCCCAAGTTTAATGTTTAAATAGTCACAAACTCAACCACTTTGCTTTGAAATATTATAACAACAAAATTTGATTTTAGCGATAGAAATTATTGACAAAATAAAGATATTCCGTTGAGAAACAAGTTTGGCGACAGAAAAGGTCATCAGAGAAACAACCGTAGGTAAAATTTAGTGACAGATAAAATGAATCCATCATAAAATTTGTGACATAAATTTGTATATTTGTCGGTAAATTTAGCAACAGAATTTTGCATTTTTGTTGCTAAATTAAGGTAAATTTATTTTTGAATTTATAATATTCCATCACTAATTTGTTGACAAAATTACAATATTCCATCAGTGAATTTAGAAACGATAAGTTCCAAGTATGTCGTTAAATTTACCGACGGACATAAAACATTTTGTCTCTAAGCTTACCGATAGAAAATAATATCTGTCGCTAAATATTTACTGACAGAATAGACTATTCTGTCAGGAAACTAGCAATAGAGTTATATATCCATTAGTAACTTAGTGTCGGAATAATATATTCCGTCGGTAACCTATCAATGGAATATAACAATTTGTCGTTAATTTCCCAAGGAATATTATATTTCCATCGGGAAATTTAACTATGATAAATTTCAATCACCATTTCTCACTTCTTACTCAAGTTTTTGGTTGATAATCTTTTGATTTTTTGTATATTTAATTTCTATAAATAATATATAACATTGATCGATAAATGTAAAGTAAACATTATCCTAAATGGTATAATAAAAAAATTATAATTTAAACTAATAAGTATCTTGAAATTACTTTCAATTAATAATTTATACAAAAACTTAAGAGTAGCAATTTTTCATTACATTCATTTATCCAGAAGCTATGCAAGTGGTGAAGGCGGATGCTTTGACTGATGCGATGAGGTCTTGTCCCTACCCTTCAACTTATCCACCTCATTACGGAGTTGAGTTATGCACTCCATCAACCTCTTTATTGTGCTCTCAAGTTGGAGGACTTTCTCATTTGATGTGGACCGCTTAGTAGATCCAACTATAGTGGATGTGGAGGATTGTCGTTAACAAGTGTTCGTAAATAAAACTAATCTAAAAATCCTTGCACGGTGGTACCTAGCACTCGTTACATCAAGATACACCTGACTCTCATCAATAGTTTCAAAGTTCTGAGATTGTCATTCAATGCTTTGTTGTATTTAGTCCTATCATTATAATTGTTTATGTTAATAACTGATACTTTTTAAAAGTTAACATTAAAATATATATTTTACGTACATGAACTTGTCTACATTGGGTGTTGACCAAAGTTATCAAATTTTGAATTACAAAAAAATGCTTTCTGAAAAAATATAGTATAAGTACTTATAAACGACAATATTTATCTAATTATTATATAAATTAGATAAAATAAAAAAAAAAGATTAAAGAATATATTTTGCGTTTCTCAAACTCCTAATAATAAAAATCCTTTGTTAGCTAAGAGACATTTTTCCATATAAAACCTTCAAGATCTATCCTCTCATTAAACTTGAATGACATATTTCTTGAGTACATTCTAGATGAAACTAATCTAATATATATGTTATTTTCGATCATGTTAAAATTAAAACCTATAACTTGAGTATAAACCTATAGTGTTATCATGTATTACAAAAATTTTAGAATTTTACTTACAAATTGTTGACAATTTTGATGTAGCTTCTTCCATCAACTCCCTTAGCTCTGGGCTGAAGGTCGCCTCCTTCATTTACAACATTTACCCCTTATATCTCTGTCAGTATAGGGGTGATGGATGGTGTAGCAGGAATGTTGGATGGTATAACAGCAGGATGGTATAGCAGTAGGTAAAAAAGGTGATGCCTCATCTAGATGTGCAGTAGCATTTGAAGAATGTGAAGCTTCACTTAGAAATGCACTGGCCTCTCTTAATCGTTGTAACCTAAACCTTAGTCACATCATATCCTGTTTTCTTTTTGGTGGCATATTTTAAACCTGAAATTCACATTTTATTGAGTTTTCCATTATATAATAGAACAATATAAATTCAATATATAACAATACATTATGATGCAATAATAGATTTATTCTTATAATATCATATTACAAATATAATTAATCACTATAAACACTTAATTACAAATCAAAATCATCATAGTCTTCTTTTTCCAAAGAATTAAAATTAAACTCAGGCTCCTCTTTAAATCTCTCTCCCTCCTCATCCTCTCCGAATGAAATTTCAACATATTTATTATTTAACTCGTTCAAAGGTTCATTCTCATCATATGTTACACATGCATCGATTTCATAAACATCATCTTGAAACACTTCACTTTCAATTATCTTATTTTCTCCTTTGTCATGTAATTCAAAAATACCTCTAGGTTTTACTTTGCATACGAACAACCAATTTAATTTATCTCATCATAAGCTAAGAAAAGGGACATAATACACATATATCGTTTACATCACCAACACGAAAGGATCAAATTGTCTAAATCTTCTTCGTTGGTTGATTTTAACTAGATTGTATTGGGTGTACACTTTTGTTCCAACTTTAGAAGTTAGATCAAACCATTCACACTTAAATATCACACTCCAATTTATTGGCAACGCAAGGTACTCAGTTAGGTACTCAGTTCCAAATATCTTAATAACTTTACCAAATATCTTAATAACTTTACCATAGTAATCCATCAATTCTACCAATATACAAACCCAATTTTTTTAATGTTACCAAGTCATAACTATGATATTATGTACGAAATTTGTATCCAATAACAAAATACATTGGATACTATTTAATAGTTCGCAAACTTCCTTTCGCAATATCACATATGAACTTATTCTCTATTGGATTTTCTGATGCCTACAAAAAAAAACAATTTACCATATTAAATAGTATAATTTCATCAATCATTTTGATATGACAGTTCAACCATTTCAATTATTACAAGAGAAAACTTACATGTTTCTCGAACCATCGACGAAAGTGTCTTTGAACTTTTTTATTGATATCATCATGTGTTTTTTGGGCATTAGCTCAAGTAACCATTCCTTATATAATCTAAAAGTATTATTATGTATTTTAGTTATGAACAATACTAACTACAAAAACCAAATAATCAATTTCAAAATCAACTTAAACTTACTGCACGAAAGGTTGAACCTCTCGACAATTCAATAAAATATAACCATGGACAACCTCTATTTCTTCTTCTGTTAACATTCTTCTTGTTGACCTTCTATATGTTCATCTAGAATATGAGAAAATGGCTAAGTTTCCATCAACGTCACTTGTTCCTCCCTCATCTTCATTACGAGGAACTTTTTTTTTTGTCCACATACGACTCAAAATAAGCATTACTTATCGAACATCCAACTCTAGCCTTATTTTTTAAATTTTTCTTTAAATGATACAAATACCTACATTACAAATAGGGTTATTACAATTTTGTGATTAGAACATGCTATAACTCTAATTTAAATATTAATGATAATTACCTCTCAAACAGATACATCCATAGATATTAAACTGGACCAGCAAGTTTAGCCTTGTGTAATAAATGTATGGGTAGATGCACCATATAGTCAAAGATGCTTGAAGGGAAAATCCCTTCTAATTTGGTCAAGATTACTAAAATTTCCCTTTCTAGTGTTTCCATTTCAACCAACTTTATTTAGATGATTTTAATATTTTGAAAAACAAACTTTTTTCTGTTATAGCTTCCCAAACCTTATTCGGTAGCAACTCTCGAAATACAATTGGAATTAGCCTTTCCATAAACACATGACAATCATGACTTTTCATTAAATAATTTTTACTTCCTTATGTCCACACACCTTGCCAAGTTCAAAAAATAACCATCAGGAAACTTTAGACTTTTTAATAATTGACATAAAATTTCTTTTTATTTTTTGTCCAAAATGTAAAATGCTTTTGGATATTTACCAATGTAGAGATCTTTATCTAACTCATTCCTTTTGAAAAAAAGTTTCAAATCAAGTCATGATTTTGTTTTGTCCTTTGTCCTCCCTTAAATATTTATTATGGTATTGAACAAAGTGTCAAAAATATTTTTTCAATATGCATCACATCTAGATTATGATTTATCAAATTAGTTTTCCAATATGGAAAATCAAAAAAAATGCTTCAATTTCTCCAACCAATTTTTTTTTACTAATGCTTGTATTAACTTCATTAGCTTCAAGTTATGTAACTTTTAGAAACCCTAATTCATCAATCTCCTATAATATTTCTTCACAAGCTTTATTAGGGGGAGGAGGTGTTTGTACCATCCTATTCTTAATAGTTTTATTTATTTCATCTTAATGGATGGTCTAGAGGAAGAAATTTTCTGTGGTTGTCAAACTAAGATGTTTTTGCCCCTTTAAGAGGACAAAATGCATCAGAATAATTGCCATGATAAAGACAAGCTAATTTCCCCATTATTCTCTATCCAGAAAACATTGTATGCACCAGGAAATCACTAATAGTCCACATTAAAGTTGCTTTAACAAAAAAAATTGTTTAAGAAACACATCGTATGCCTCCATGCCATATTCCTAAAGATGATGCAATTCAAATACCAATGATTGTAAGAATACATCAATTTTATACTCTGTATCTGTAGGCTCTGGCACAATCACCATCAAGAATATTGTTGGACCCTGTCCCCGAGGCCCAACATTCGGACCCATACAACCATGGAAGACCCAAAATCAACACAAAATTTGGCCACAAAAGGGGAAAACTTGCAATAGAAAATTTGAGATTGGCTTTTTAAGAAAAATTTTCCTCATGATCTCACGATTCTAACGCCACTGAAATCGTTCAATTCGGATTAGAAATGAAAAAGTTATGACAAAAATACTATCTTAAAGAAAACAGTGAAAACAGTCCCTCTACCGACTTCATGTCAAAATTTGAAAACTTTAGAGG
>JANIHY010000004.1:45929443-45947087 GCA_027479065.1 Erythroxylum brevipes | reverse complement strand
GAGGCCAGTGCATTGTTTATGTAAATTGTTTTCCGCATAATATGTGCTGTGAATGTATGCGCGTTAAAAAAAAATTTCAATGAGTTTGTTTGGACTGAGTGATGTAGCATGCCACCCTCGCGGGGCACGAACTCGGATATCACCATCGATGTCGGGTTCGGGTCCTGCGGGAGTGGGTTGTTACAATTTTTCTATCAGTATTTCCATCACTAATTTGTAATTTTCTTGTAACATATGAGAGTGCTCCAAATAATGTCAAAGATAAAGCTCACTATATTGAGCATGAGAAGCAACAAGATTCCACTTTATTGTTAGATTGCAAAGGAGAGGAAGGCATAGAAAGAGAACTTAGTGCTTAGACATTGGAACTAGTAACCATATGTATGGGGCAAAGATATGTTTATAGAGCTTGATGGGTCGATAAATGACAGCATTATATTTGGAGATACATCTAAGATACCTATCAAAGATAACGGTAACATCTTAATCCATTTAAAAGATGGTAGGCAAGAGTTCATTTCAAATGAATAATATGTTCCAAATATAAAAATAATATCCTAAGTTTAGGTCAAATTCTAGAGAATGGTTATGATAGTTGCCTTAAAGGATATAATCTTTCAATAAGAGATCAAAAGAAAAATAATAGCCAAGGTTTCAATGACAAAAAATAAAATATTCTTAACTAACATCTAAAATTATATGAAAAAATATCTTCATGCTTGCATCAAAGATCCTTCTTATCCTAGACACCTAAAATTTGGGGATTAAATTTTAGATAACTAAAGCATAGCCCTCTCTTCTATTGGTTTTTAAAAAAAAACCATGCTTCTCTTTTTTATATTAAAAGCCCATCGCTTCTGTCACGAGTGTGATTATTGATAGCTCACCAAACCCTTATTTTTTGTATAAAAATTTTGTTTATCTGATGGCCAAAAGATATGAAAGCTTTCATGTGTTCCGGCTGAGAGAAAAGAGGAGAAGGTATTTTTGAATTGTGAGGGACTTTTTGGAGCTTCAAGAGATCATGAAGAGGGAGGTAAGCTCTCCATCATAAGAAGACCCATGGAGGGGTAGCATCCTGATGCTAGTTTGAAGGTGATATCAATGCTAACAACCTGGTTAAACATTTGTTGAATGCAAACCAAATTACCAGTTTTACGCTCAAAATCGCAAGTATACAAGTCGTAACTTGTAGTAAATAGCAGATATTGACCCCATAAGGATTCTGCTTAGGCATCATTAATTCCAGTTTTTCTTCATTTAAGAAACCGATTCAATCAAATTTAAATAGATAAGTAAAAAAAACAAACTAAAGGTAAAAGAAAACAAGCAACCTAATCCAAAATCATAAACTAAAACTTATAGAAAATCAGGATTAAGGATTAGGACTTGTCATTATCCCTATTTGCTCCCCTCTGGTTATTTCATTCAATTTATGTTTAGCCCAAGATTTCCTAAATTTTTAGCTACCCTCTCTTAAAGGTGCAACTAAATGTCACTAGTTAAATAAATTAGGATTAACTTTGGGATCTCTCGATATGTAAAGCTTTTCCTAAATATTCAACTAGATATAAAGCTATCCTATAGGCAGTGTATCAATCTATTGAAATATCTTCCTAATAAATTAATAACTTGTTATTTATAGGTCTATTAATTGTCAACTCTCGTTGTATAATTAACACAGATCACCAAGCTCACGCTATCGATTTGTTACAAAGTTGGATCTCAATAAATAACACAAACATTTGTATTATTGAATCAACAATTGAAGGTTCATAAATAGTTCAAACAACAAAACCTAAAAAAATATTTTAGCCAATCATAATTTCATTAACACCCCCAACAACCAAACAATCCATGATAAACATACTATAAGAGAAAAAAATTGAAATAAGAACTAGACAAGGCAAGTTCCTCCTCTTCTTTGCCTGAATCTAGAAAATTTGGACAATGGGATGCTCTTTGCTCAATTGGCAATGACAACCTTAATTCTCCACTATCTCTAGGCTCTCAATCTGTCTTTTAGCTCCCAGAGGTTAGTTTCCACAACACCCTTCAACCTTAGGGATTTGTGACATTATATATCATAAAACCCTTAAAAAAAAAGTGGAACCTGCGTGACTCGTTAGGCTAAGCATCCCAAGATCATAGGAATTATCCTTGTGATTCCCATGATCATGGATTAACGTGATAAAAATGTAGTAGATGGTGTATAACCTCTTTTCCTTCTACTAGCCAAGGACACAACCAATGATTCTTGCGTCACACATAATCTCAAAGGGAAGAGACCAATCTAACGATGTCAAAATGGGTGTTGTTATAAGTTCCGTCTTTAGCCTGTTAAAAGCATCCAAACAAGTATCATCAAATACAAAAGGCACATCTTTAACTAATAACTGAGTTAAGGTTCTAGTGGTAAGAGAAAAATCCTTGATGAACCGTCTATAGAAACCCTACATGACCAAGAAAGGCTCAAATGCCCTTAATGTTGATGGGAGGTGGTAGCTTTTCAATTACTTCAATCATAGCTCGATCCACTTCAATCCTTTTGCACGAGATCTTATGGCCCAATAGAATTCCCTTTTGGACCATGAAGTGACACTTCTCTTAATTAAAGACTAGATGAAACTCCTTACATCTTTGAAGCACTCTGTCTAAATTAAATAAACAATGATCAAAAGAATCACCAAAGATAGAGAAGTTAACCATAAATACCTCTATGAAGTTCTCATTCATGTCCACGAATATGGCCATCATGCACCTTTGGAATGTGTCAAGTGCATTACATAAATTGAAAGGCATCCTCTGATAAGAAAAAGTCCTATAAGGACAAGTAAAAGTGGTCTTCTCCTGATCTTGTGGGTATATAACCACCTAATTGTATCCATTAAGAAAACAGTAAAATGCATGGCCAACCACGCTCTCAATCATTTGGTCCATAAAAGGTAAAGGGAAGTAATCTTTCTTGGTGGCCAAATTGAGCTTCCTGTAATCAATAAATACTCCACAACCTGTAATGGTCCTAGTAGAAATCTTCACGTTTTTCATTTCCCATCACTATCTTGCCTCCCTTCTCAAGCACACACTGTAACAGACTCACCCACTCACTATCTGAAATGAGATAAATACTTCCTGCATCTAATAGCTTCACTACCTCGTTCTTCACAACCTCTTGCATATTTGGATTGAACCTTCTCTATCGCTCCCTCATAGTTTTACATCCTTCTTCTAAGTTAATCCTATGCATCACCACATTAGAGCTAATCCCCTTAATATCAGAAATTTGTCACCCCCATAGCTCTCATCCTCTTCTTAATGGTCTCCACCATATTTCTTTTCTTGCTTACAATCCATTTGGTTTAAGATAATGATGGGTAAGGTATGGCTCTTATCTAAAAAAGTGTATCTTAAATGGGAAGGTAAGGGTTTAAGCTCTCAAGTGAGGGGCTTAACAATGGAAGGTGGTGTAGCTGTATATGTTCTCTCCAACTTCTGTAACTCGACTTCTTCACATAATTCCTCCTCTCTCACACTCTCATCCCTATACACTTCAGTAACTTTATTAACTTCCTCTTCAACTTCCTTCACATATTCATCCACAACATCAATCTTCATGCATACTTTACCATCCATCAATTTCTTTAAAAATTTAGATATGTTAAATTTAACATGCTTATCACCAATTCTCAAAACAAGTTTTCCCTTATGCACATCAACTAATGCCCTACTAGTATTCATAAAGGGCCTATCTAAAATTAATGGAACATTTTTATCAACTTTAAAATCCAACACAACAAAATCAACAACAATAATAAATTTATCCACTTTTACTAACACATCTTTAACAACTCCATATATCCTCTTGATGGATTGATCTACAAGTTGAAACATCATGGATGTTGGATTGACCTCTCCTAATCCCAATTTCCTGAAAATAGACAAAGGCTTCAAGTGAAGATGTAGTCTCAAATCTTTCATTGGTTGTTACAACTTCAATAAGCCCTTCTAATCCATGGCTGCTTGATTCAGACTGTAGCCGTCATATGTGTTCCAATCAAGATTGGTTCTCTAATTTTAAAAAGCTTGAACGTGGAGTTGTTTACACAAAAATGATAATCCCTGCACAATAAATGGGATTGGTTCAATTAGTTTAAGGAATCATGATGGAACAACCAAAACACTGACAGATGTCAGATACGTGCCAAGTTTGACGAAGAATCTCATTTCTGTGGGAGTCCTAGAATCAGAGGGCTACATTATAAATGCAATAAATGGAGTAATGAAAGTCATCTCTAGTTCACTTGTGATAATGAAAGGAATTCAAAGAAATAATAATCTATATTATTACTAGGGTAATGCAGTTATTAGAACAATAGTAATAGCTTTTAATAATGATCAAGAGCTAGAAGTAGCTAGGTTGTGACATATGCGCTTGGGATATGCAGGTGAAAAATCCTTGAAGATGTTAGTAAATCAAAAAATTTTGAAAGGAGTTCGGGCCTGCAAATTAGATTTTTTTGAACATTGTGTCGAAGGGAAGCAGATAAGAGCAATCAGCTCTCCAATCCATGATACGAAGGATATTTTGGATTATATTCACTATGATGTGTGGGGACCTTCCAAAATAGCTTCTTTAGGAGGAAAACATGATTATGTGACCTTTGTTGATGATTTTTCCAGAAGAGTATGGTAAACTATAAAGACTAAGGATGAAGTGATGAGAGTTTTTCTCAAATGGAAGAAGATGGTAGAAACTCAAATAGGTAGAACGATCAAGTGTCTCTATACAGATAATGGTGTGGAGTATAGGAGTGATCTATTTTTAAAAGTCTACGAAGATGAAGGTATTTTCAGATACTTCACAGTCAGAAATACACCATAACAAAATGGGGTGGCAAAACATATGAACCAAATAATGCTGGAGAAAGTTCAGTGTATGCTGTCTAATGTTAGGTTCGGCAAAGAATTTTGGACTAAGGCTATTGTATATGCTTGTCATCTCATTAGTCACCTTCCATCCACTGCTATTGTGGTAAAACACCATTGGAAAAATGGTTTGGAAAACCTGCAATAGATTATGATTCCTTACATGTGTTTAGTTACATTGTATACTATCATGTTAAGGAGTCAAAGTTGGATCTACGTGTAAAGAAAGTAATTTTCATGGGGATCACTCTGGTGTGAAAAGATATCGTCTTTGGTGCTCAGAGTCAAAGAAAAAATTTCCAGCAAGGATGTTACCTTTGACAAATCTACCACATTAAGAAAGGTGAAAATTGAAAATGTTAATCAGACAAATAGTTCTCCAAAACAAGTGGAGTTTGAAGGAAGAATTGTTACCCCAGCAAATGATGAAGTAGATGTAGAAACTTCTATGGTCGAATAGGAGCCAGATAAAGAAGAGGTTCTAACCCAAGAACCTCTATAACAACAATTACCAATTGCATTAAGAAAGCCAAAAAGGAACATTTAAGTACTTGCTCATTATGTTAATATGATGGCTTATACATCTCCAGTGGAAATTGATGACATTCCTACTATTTATAAGGAAGCAATCCACTGTTCAGAAGAAGAGAAGTGGAGGATAGCCATGAATGAAGAAATATATTCTCTTTATAAGAATCAGATGTGGAAGCTAGCTAGTCTCCTAAAAGGAAAGAAGACAATTGGATGCAAATGGGTATATGCAAAGAAAGTTAGATTTCTAGATAATGATGATGTTCATTACAAAGCCATGTTGGTGGCCAATGGCTATGCTTAGACAGAGGGAATTGATTATAATAAAGTTTTCTCTCCAATTGTAAAACATTATTCCGTTCGAATTTTGATAGCTTTGGTGGCATAGTTTGACATGGAACTAGTTCAATTGGATGTAAAAATTGGGTTTTTACATAGAGACTTAGAAGAGGAAATATATGTGACTCAACTCGAAGGTTTTAAAGTTGCTAGAAAAGAGAATATGATGTGCAAGCTTGAAAACTTGTTGTATGGATTGAAACAATCTCTGAGGTAGTGGTACAAGTGATTTGACAAGTTTATGATGGAGCAAAAGTACACAAGAAGCAAATATGATCACTGTGTGTTCCTTGCAAGCTACAAGATGGATCCTAAATCTATCTTCTCCTTTATGTTGATGATATGTTGATAGCTTCAAAGAATTAAAGAGAAATTGAGAGATTGAAGATCCAGTTGAATCAGGAATTTGAAATGAAGGACCTTGATGAAGCCAAGAAAATTCTCGGCATGGAAATAAATAGAGGTAGAAAGTTGGGGAGACTATGTTTGACTCAAAAGCAATATTTGAAAAAGGTACTACAATGTTATGGCATGAATGAGAAGTCAAAACCTATTTGTACTCTACTTGCTCCTCATATAAACCCCAGTGCATTCCTATCTAAAAAGAAAGATACAGAATGAGAGTACATGACTAAAATACCATATGTAAATATGGTTGGTAGCTTGATGTATGCTATGATGTGTATAAGGCTCAACATGTCACAAGAAGTTAGGTTTGTGAGCAGGTATATACATGATCCTGGAAAGGAACATTGGCAATATATGAAATGGATTCTACGGTACATTCTGAACACCCTAGATGTTGGTTTGATACAGCAGGATAAACAAGTCAATCAATGTGTAGTTGGATATTGTGATTCTAACTATACCGATGATTTAGATAAATGTCGATCAACTACTAGCTATGTGTTTACTCTTACAAAGGCACTGATCAATTGGAGGTCTACCTTACAGTCAGCAGTTGCTTTGTTGACTACAGAGGTAGAGTATATGGTAATTATAGAGGTTGTAAAGGAGACAAGTTAGTTTCAAGGATTGCTTGATGAATTGGGAATTGGGCAGAAGCATGTCAAAGTCCATTGTAATAGTCAAAGTGCTATTCATTTAACAAAGAATTGTATTTGAAGACACTACTAAAAATGAGTTTTGTGAGAGATTTGAAGATGCAAATATGTCAAGATGGAGAGTTGTTGACTTATGACCTATTTTGAAATCCCATTTTGAAGAAATACAAAGATAGGGGAGTCTTCTTAAGTTATAAAAGGAAGACTCCTTCACCTATCTTTAAGCATCCGAAAAATTATCTTTCATAAAATAAAATCCCTTCTCTTCTTTTGTAATATTTTACTTGTATTATTTTCAGGAAATAGTAAAATATTAATTTAGTAGTGTTCGAGAAAGTAGGTATAATTGGTTTAACCTCGTTAAATTATGATGTTCTTTATTTGTTTATTTAATGGCTATTGTCATGATATTTTAGTGAATTATTGTGTTATTAAATTACATGTTTAGGAAAATTCTTTCTAGTAGATTAGAATTTAAGTGAGACCATCTGTGACCCTCTAGTCTTTTCAGAGAATTTACTTTGTATGATTTTTCAGTACAATCATTCACATTCTATTCACCTAAGCAATAATGGTTAAGATGAATTTGTCATTACTGGTAGAAATTAATCCAAAGTTTCACAACACTGTTGGTCCCAAAATGGGTTCGTATATTTATTAGATTTCTAAAGATGCTATAACTTGGAAGGCTTTTACTTGCGTTTTCCTTTGGTGATAGAAAAGGACAGAAGACACCACAGGAGCCAAAGGAATATCAAACGTACAGTAAAGTAATTGGTTATGGGAATGATACAAAGTGGATAAAAGTCTTGTTGCATAAAAAGTTGAAGTTTATGTTTTCTTCACTATTTGTGTTATTGAAATGTGAATATCTGTAATAAAAATAATTCCTAATTTTATCCTGTTAGGTCAAATTTTTAATAAGTTTACTCTTGGTTTGTTTTTGTAGTAGTTCATTGGTAAATTGTTGCGATCTGCTGTATTTAGACTTGAAATTTAGTGAAACAGCACAACCTTTTTTTTTTAAGTAATAAGTTTTTTACTAGTTATCAATGCGTTGGAGTTTTTTTATTTAAAAGAAGTTTAGCTAACTATGATTTTTAATAAAAATAGATTTAATAAATACGGTTAGAAAATTGTGTCATGTATCAATATATGTATGCTTGATGGAACAAATTAACAAATTAACGATGGATACATAACATGACAACGTCAATTCTAAAAGAATGAATTTGGTGCAGTAGAAGTTGATGAAAGAGGGCGCTTATTGGAACATCATCAATTCCTACCGACAAGCTTTTGTTTCATAAACGAATCCTCAATGCCCTCCACTCCTTATTTATTTCATTAAAAATACAAGAGCAGTGCAGAGCAGCTATAGCGTCCTTAAAATCCAGACCTTTTTGTAAAGTTTTTATGCATCTACTGAATAGTAATAGCTAGATTACCGCAATTACTACCTACGTAGTGTCGTTTAATAGAAAGTAGTAAGTTCGATGATGTTTAATTTTCCTTCCCATGTGACCACCTCCATTTTAAGCTAAGAGCTGATGCAATGGTGTAAAACGTAATTATTAACCAGTTATGAGTGTCGGATGAAGAACTTGACCAAACAAACCCTAAACAAACCAACAAATGATGTGTACTTTCACAGCTCTCTCTCTCATCAGACCTCTCAAACTTGTTGCCTTGTCAGCTCTCGTGAGCATATCGACTAGTTCATCATCAACCCACCATGGATCACCTCTTTAAAGGCCCCACTCCTCATTACATACCCAACTCTCCTCTGAACTTCTTCTCTGGTTTAACTCTTATCTCTCTCATCTTTCTTTCTACTCTTCGTCTTCTGCTCTTTTTCAATCGGTCTCTAAGAATACATCATCTCATTTCTTTTTTCATTTCATGGACAAGTCGGATGGAGAGACACACGACTTCATGAACGTGGAGTCCTTCTCGCAGCTTCCATTTATCCGCCCTGCACCTGTTAAAGAAAAGGGCATTCGACTTTTCGGTATAGAATTCGGCGGTGCCAAGGATAATGCCGCGGTGGCGACGGAGGAGCTTGAGTCCGGGCAAACCATCGAAGACGTTGTCAAAGATAGTGGGAGCAATGGGACTAACAACCGGAGATTCGAGTGTCATTACTGTTGCAGAAACTTCCCTACCTCTCAGGCCTTAGGTGGCCATCAAAACGCCCACAAAAGAGAGCGTCAACACGCTAAACGCGCTCATCTTCAGTCGGCTATGGTTCACAATGGCCTCTCGGACGCTCATATTTACGGTCTAGTGAACTACAAGACAGGTTCTGCTCCAACACCAACAACAACCATGACCTATCCATCATGGAATGGTCATGCTACTCATAGCTCTCACTCTCAGCAGCCCATAAGTCCCTTGGGTTTATGGCGGTTCCCACCTGTTCATGCAAGTGCTGCAGCGTTTCGTCGGGGTCGGTCTTCACATCCCTTGTCGTTGTTTGCCGGCGAGGAGCTGAAGTCGTCGACTGGAGATGTCTCCAGCTCACAGGGTAGGTTCGGATACGAGTCAAATGTTGGCATGAAAGATCAAGTGAGTTTGGATCTTCATCTCTAGTTTGTGACTCTGGTAATCGTGAACTGGAGATTTGCCTGAAGTTGGTGAAATTTCTCATGACAAGTGAGGCCATTTTAAGGGGAATTCATGTCCATATTCTTATTAATTTATATCATCTTAATTTCGGTAGATCTTATTGTTGTAAATGAAACCGATCTACTACCTCCTCTTCGAATGTAGTTTTCTTTCAAGATTCTCTGCAGTCTTTCAAATGTAAGATCAATAACACATACAAACTCTTGGTATACAGGTAAAAATCATAAGCTTTAGTGTCTTGTTTCTTAGTGCTAAACAGCAGCTTCGCTGGCTCGTAAAGGTAAAAGAAGCGTTTTGAAGATGCATAAGTAACTGTAGATATAAGGTTTTCATTGACAGTACACAATTGACAGACGACGAGAATTATTATGGCATAAATACGAAATGAACTATATATATATTTATATGTACAGGGGAATCGCTGTCTTCCTTCAGAAACTATCACACTTGTGAGGAATATATTCAATCTGGGAATCAGTTCGAAACGCATGAACATCAGAAGATGAACACGTGTGTATGGATAGGCGGGTGATGAGAGGTATGTTTTCGATGGAAATGCAAGTGTTTGGCATTAATAAAAGAGATGATGTGATAAGGTTTTTGTATTTTCTTATCATGTGAAAATGAGGAAAAAAAATGGCATTTCGATTGCATTTTGTATTTATGGAAAATTGTTAATTAACTTGTCAAACTTCAATCTTTCTTCTTCACTCATTATCAATTTCATCATATCTTCTTCTTCTTCCGAGTTGGAGAGGGAGGGAGAGAGAAAAGAATGCATATGTTTGGACTTCCTGAATGTATATGTGCCAATCAACTTTTAATGATATCTGCTTGAAGATTTGGAACTTTCTGTCCGACAGAGACCTGAACCTAAAAAGAGGTGGCATTTTTAAGACCATTAATACAACTGTAAACATGACTAAATCAACAGTAAACAAATCTCAAAGTAGGAACACACCGTCCATGTCATAATTCATTTGCAGATTGAAAAGAAAACTTTAACGTTAAATGTTGACAACTTGAAACTTTTAATGAGCTAAGAAAAATGAAGACAGAAAATGATACAACATGACGGCATCATATTCGTACATTGGCACTGAGGAAGAAATGAGGTAAATTTGACATACAAAGGAGACGTGACTGATTGCTACATATCGTCGACAAAAGTATGAAACACGGGCCTATCCAGAGGAGAAGCATATGACACACTTGGATACGTTAAAGGGCTTACAAAAGATTTGTAAGCTAACACTAGATACGACACGTAGAACGAATTATTTCAACCAAATTTGTTGTATACGTGATCAAGTAAGACAGATACTTACAGAAGTCCAAGCCATCAAAAAGAGATGACAAAGATACTTTTATGATCTGTATAACCAAGAAATAATAGGCAACATAGAATTAGGCGAACCTTCTGTATTGGGGCATATTCTTAATAAGTACTCATGGGAAAAGTTCACAAATAGTGAAATTACAAAAATTTTGAAAAAGATGGGGAGTGAAAGGGCCGTAGGGCCGGACGAGATCCCTATAGAAGCATGGAAGCAGTTATGAGCTGTTGGTATTGAGTGGTTAGTTCAACTCTTTAATGTGATTCTAAAGCCAACCAAAATGCTGAATGAATGGAGATTGAATAGTTTAATCCTCTTATAGAAGGTGAAATTAGGGAACATCCAACAATGTCAAAACTATAGAGACATCAAATTATTAAGTCACATCATGAAGCTGTGAGAGAAGGTAATTGAAAAGATAATCCGAAAAGTTGTTTCCATATTGGCTAACCAATTTAGATTTATGCCTAGTAGGTCCACGATAGAAACAATACATCTATTCTATAGAGTCATGGAATACTATAGGGAACGAAAACGAGATTTGCATATAGTTTGTATATATTTGGAGAATGCGTATGATAGGGTTCCTAGAGAAATCTTATGGAAGTGTTTGGAGGTAAATGACATTCCAATAACCTATATTAAGGTAATTAGGGATATGTATGAAGGAGCATTGACTAACGTGAGGACGATAGGAGACAACACGGAAGCATTTTTTATAAGGGTTGGACTACATTAAGGATCTGATTTAAGCCCTTTGTTGTTCACATTAGTGTCAGATGAACTTACCAAACATAATCAAGGAGAGGTATCTTGGTGTATGTTATTTACTGACAATATTATTCTCGTTGATGAGATAAAAGAGGGGGTCAATTCCAAGCTAGAATGTTAAAGAAATACGTTAGAATTGAAAGGTTTTAGAATGAGTAGGTCTAAAACGAAATATTTAGAATGCAATTTTTCAGAAAATCAGATGGTACTGAGGCGGTGGTAGCAATTGGTCATAACGTCATATCACAAAGGTCGAGTTTTAAATATTTCAGGTCCATCATTCAGAGTGATGATAATATCGATGCCGATATAGTATATCGTATTAATTCTGGATGAGTCAAATGAAAAAGTACATCAGGGTTTATGTGACAAAAAATTTCCTTCAAAACTCAAGGGGAAGTTTTATAAAACGGTGATCCATCCAACCATGTTATATGTGATAAAGTGTTGGCTAGCCAAATGTAGACATATAAGACAATTGTGGGTTGCAGAAATGCATATGCTTCGAAGGATGTGTGACATTACCAAAAGAAATAAGATTCAGAATCATATATTGCGAAATAGATTACAGGTAGCTAGTATTGCTAACAAGTTAAGAGAGACTAGATTTAGGTGATTTGGACATGTGTGCAAGAGGCCCTCTGATGCTCTGATATGAAGCTGAGAGAGAATAACCCCTTAGTGGATACAAAGGGAGACGAGGGAGGATTTACAAGAACTGGAGAGAAGAGATCAAGAAGGATTTATCAGAGTTAACTCTTACTAGAGTAGTGGCTAGAAATGGAAAAGTCTGGCGTGATCAGATTAGGGTAAAGGGTTAACCTTTCAAATTCGCCAAAGTAGTATAGTAGTTATTAGGAGATGTTACTCACGATATGTAGATAATCGCGTAGGAAGTACAACCCAACATCCTTTCTCTCTTTTCTAAGTCTAAGTCTTGGACAAGACTACGGGCATTTCAACTTGGCTTCCCATAACTGGGGTATGGGGTAGTAGGATTGTCATACTTTCTGAGTCTCTGAACAAGAACTCCTAACTTAATTGGAGACAAGAAGAAGTCGGATTTTGCAGCTTATCCGGTACTTGCGGATCTGGACTCTATTAGGTATATAATGTTATTTTTATTTTCATTTATTTATGTATTTATTGTAATTTTCTTGATATAATATTTTACCATGCTAGTTATACCTTTCTTTCTTTGTAACCTATATCACTCTTATATTGTCTCATTTGCATGTAAATTTACCAGAAATAACATCTTCACTATATAGGAGTAAGGCTATATACTATCAAACTTCCTCAGATCTCACTTTGTTGCAAGATTTCGGACTGAGTTGACGATGATGATGATGATAATTTTCGTTTCGCTTTAATGGCTTTAAAATGGCAAAACCATCCCCCAAAAAAAGGATATGTCCTTATTTGTTGTCTAAGAGATTCTAAAAGAGAGAACATATATATGTGAACATGGTGGTTAGACTCCATCTCCACTTTCTTACCTTACATTGGGAGAGAAAATTTAAGGGGTTTTCTTTTGAAAGGAAGTCGGCAAATTCTTTTCACTAAAAGCGTCTTTTGTATATTTTGGGAACAAATAATTGCTACTGAAGCTGATCCTCAATTTTGGTCATTGACTATTGAGATCCTAATTAATTAAGGTTAAATCCTGCAAATTCAGTCTTGGTTTGCTTCTTCGTAGCGAAAGAAAACTTAAATCCTGTCCAGGGTTTTTCTTGGAGGGAAGATATCTCCTCCAAATTGGTAAACTTCCTTGGATTGCCAGGATTAAAGTTATCCATCGGCTGTATCTTTTTCTGGTTAAATCCAAGGAAGAGCTATTACTTCTATAATTTTTGTGTCTACGTTTTCTAATCATACTGTTATTGTGGCAGCAACAACAGGGTCAGAGTTCGCAACTGGTAATTCACATCATTCAATGATTTACTAACAAGCTACAGTTAAAGCATTCAATAATATTAGATTTATAAGATTGTGCTTTTCATATTGATTCTTTATTCTGGAGTTTGTGTTTTGTCTCACTTTCACTTCTATTTGCAAGAATATTGCATACTGTAAATACAATACCTACGTGTGGAGATTAACATGTGTTTCTTTGAATTTTGAGCAGCATTGATTAACGTGTCATGTTATGCATGCAGCATTGTAGCTGGGGTCGGTCTTATTAAGAAAATTCAATTCGTCCAACCTACGCCACCAATCTTCATCTCCTCAGAATTTTTGGTTTTACGAAATGCCTAATCCACGTGTTCTTGGGCAATTTATAGAATACACGCAGGTTGTGGCTATGGAAAATCTAAGAAAACACTCATCTTTTCACCTGTATAGTAGTTACCTCTAGACAAAGGTGTTTGGGATGTCCTCTTTTGTTTACATGTGGCTTTTTTTATTTGCTCAAGCTCCTTTGTAAGTTAGATTGGAAAAAAGGATTTTACTTAATTTGAGCAAAAGGACAATGGTTGATTGATGTGGCTCACCTCATATGTCTCTAAGGAAGTTGTTTAATTAGGTGAGACGCCATAGATATATGTTGAGCTTATAAGCAATATATAAGGTTGAAGCAAATCCATAAAAGTGCATCAGTAACGCCCTTTCAAGGAAGTGTAACACCAGCAACTGTGGAGTGACAATTGACCAAGAAAGTGAAATGATTATGAAGGTTTTCATAAATGTATAATCGCACTTCTCGGTATCTTAAGCAAGACCGTTACCATTTCCCAAATTCTCATATTCTCTAGAACTTGAAGGTGTGAACATGAGAACTGAACTTCCAAATATTAAACCCAAGCCTCAAGTATTTCCCTGGGCAAGCTAGAGACTTATTCATGTTCCAAACTCGAACATTACAAGTTATCATTGTTCAGATTAACGGTCACATAAGTGCTCATGGTACGAAAAAGAAAGTTCAAACTGTTCAACAGAAGCTGTCAACAGTGTAATAACCTCCTGTCTGTCATCCTTTTCCCAATGAACTCAATTTGATTCGTATTTGGAATATACTTAAACATATATGGTTAACCCTTAGTAGCACATATTTCCAAGGCCATTTTTAATGCAAAACATAGCCAAAAACTTAAGATTGCACTTCAATGTTACCTCTTCTTCCACTCAAAACTTCCTATTAGCTGCGCTGTGAAATAAAGTGTCTAACAAGAAATAAAGCTCAACTGATAAGAACCCAATACCGTTTGTAGTAAACACCAACTATTTGGTACGTACAGAATAAGATCCAACAGATTTTTTATCTATGAACTGTCAACCAATCACTTCACTAGACTAAGAGCAAGGAGTTTAATTAATAAGTTCAAGAATTATTGTCAAACCAGATGGAGTAAGTCCTAGTCCCCAACTTCTTATCTAGTTATGCAATAAAGGACAGGAAAATGAGGTGGCCAACAGTTTTTACACGTAAACCTTTTATGGCACTGGCTATTGCACAAAAAGTAGCACCAAAATTACTCCTTTTACGAAGCTACTGATGCAGTCAGATTAGTATTTAATGCTACACGTCTTCACCCTTGGAAAAGTACTAAAATTGCTAGATCGTAAATTATAACAATGGGCACATGTAAAGGAAAAATGAGGGAACGCAGTTAATTATGTGGGTGAAAGGGAAAAACTGAAAACAAAGCATTTAGTATTGCTGAGTACAGATGAATGATAGGACGCGTCATGAGGAGGACATGGCAGCATAACAATCCAGCGAACAGAACACAAACTACATATTTGGCTCCCTGGAATGAGGTTCTTGAGCACTGTGGTCAAGCAACCCCCAAAATTACGGTATGGGAGTCTGAGTGCAGGCATCAACATGAACTATCAAGGGGTCCACAAGTAAATGCATCTTGGCGAGGGCATGTGCATGTGATGAGCAAGATATGATATAAACAAGCACAATAAAGACTTAAGAAAGAGTACCAACACACTGTCATGCTCATGCAGGACCACTTCCTTACCACCTCATCTATCTCTATCTATTCTCTCCTGTTACATGAATATAAGAGATAGAGCAGTGGAACTTAAGAAACAGCGGTCCTCAACCCTAGGAAGTTGCAAGCGAGGTTGGCAGTTTAATAGTTTATACAGTAGCCCACCCTTGAACCTAAAAAGTAAACCCTTTTGCTTCTCTTTCACTATCTACAGGTTGGAAAGAGAATTGATAACAGCCTTTTGCACTAAATGCCCTCAGATCATAGATTCTGTTTGACAATCAGAGACTGAGTCTCACCTGTATTTCATGTTTGTGTCTCTCTTGAGTTCTGATTTTTCCTCCTTTCAGTCATGGCTTTGATGAGGTTGCATGGATAAGAATAGAACTGTACTGCAAAGGTTTGGTGACCATGGCTACCCTAATCAGAAACCCAATTGTATCTTTTAGGATTCATTCTCCATGATAATAGTTTCAAGATCCCACTTTGAGATCATGCAACACTTTCATCATTCAGACCTTAACAGTTACGACCTTAATCTTAGTTATTTACACCAAGGCATGCAGATCCAATAATGATCTGGCTACTCAATCCAGATCACCCCATAACAGAACTCCAAGGTCGCCTATGAAAGAACAAAAGAAATGTACCGCAAGGACATCGGCAACACAGTTATTTATAGGCCGAGACAAACCAAATTCACCGTCAAATTAACAAAGCAGAAGCCAAATTGAACTCCGTAAATTATCTCCCTCTGTGACCATACATGTTACCTAGAAAAATTACGCAAGATCAAATCTTAACATAGTAGAAATAATATAATTTTTTTTCCACATAATCAACTTTAACAAAATTTATTAAGAAATATAAAACAAGAAATTGACAAAAACTAATAATCTGTTGCGATTTCGTATTACAATTTTTCTGTTTCTTTAAATATGTCAATCCACAAGTCGTTCAATCCTACGGTTTTTAACGGTATCTACAAATTTATTCAGAGAAAACTTAAATCGAATTTGAGAGGAAAATTTGTAAGAAGTGTTAGCTACCATGTTTCTAAATTTTTCAAAGTCTTATTTTTCGTGCACTTGGATTTTTTTAAAATGACAACTAAATTCAAACTTTAATTATAATTATTTATTAATTAATCTTTATAAGATCAAATATCACCGGATTGACCATTAAAATTTCTAAAACTTCTCAATTAAGTCTAACTTAATTCAAATTTCACTTTCTCCTTTGTAGATCTTTTTATGTAAGACCCATTAGATTCCTAGCATGTTGGCTATGATTATAAATTGTAATTCTAATTCATAATTAGAATCAGATAAATTAAAACTTTTTTAAATTTATCTTTAATTCCCTAATTAAACAATTTATAATAATAGATTATGACTGACATCTAGCAATATATCATGACCACCTAAATATTAAGAATGTCAAAGTAATTTGACTTAACCTGTCTATGCATAGTTTTCTTGTATAAATTAATCCTTTCGTCATCTAATATTCCAATTGGAATTAGAGTATAGAATTCGTGTCTACTCTAAATAATCCAATTATATTCGTTCTTGCTAATTAGTAAATAATTTATAATTGATATTTGAAAACAAATTTTGCAAGTTTCAATTTATTCTAGCCAGAAATTCTCAAAATCATTACTAATCAAGAACAACAGAACATTCTTTATAATCACTTTAAGAATAAAATATAAGTAGCAAAAAAAACATAGTAATTTCTACATGAGATAACTTTGATAATCTCAAGTCTAAGGATTAATTATACAACCATCATAATGAGAAAATTCACAGACATACAAGTAATGTTCCATTTGAAATTCTCATAATTGGGTCAGTTCAGTAAACTTTATTGTCGAATAAGCATCCATATTTTTGTTTAAATACCTCCATACTCTATGAGACCGATTCTTTCTTCATAAGAAAGAAATAAACATATACTAGTCTAACCATTTCATCAATATCCCATCTTGATGAAACTATAACTAGAAACATTTTAGGAATAATACAAAAAAATACAATTTGAATATCATAATTATAATTATATTATAATTTTTAATTGCATAACAATTAGTCCAGAGATT
>JANIHY010000004.1:45826865-45837911 GCA_027479065.1 Erythroxylum brevipes | reverse complement strand
GGAACCGAATTAAAATCCCCACAAACCAACATAGGAATATCTGCACTGACAGCTATTTTCTCCAATCCTTTCAAGAGTGTAAGAACCTAGTTTTATAATAAATGAAAGAAAGATCAAGTCAACATTTTCATCTACTGATTAAACAAAAGATCTTCATAATGAAACCGAGATGTAAGGTAACTACCTGCCAAAGTTTGACATCCTTCAAATCTACGTGGACATTTACATGTGTGTTAGCCTGTATTCATGACCAGAATAACAAAACAAGTTTAGAGACAATATGTATAGATGAGCAAAGGAAGAAATAGAAGAAACTAAACTGATTATGAATGCAATAATGTAGAGAAAGAATAGAGCAGGATGTGATCTCCTAAACAGAAACCCCTTTAACAGAGTGAGCTAGAATCAACACTAACTTGGGTACTTACATATTAATTGGGAACCCAAAGAAACATTTCAACATCAACAAACAACTGTGATCCCATGACAAGATCATATTAAGTAAATAGGCAACCCCATCTACTAAAAAAAAATCTGATGAAAAGCATAAAGCACATGTAATAATACAAAAGAAAAGAATACATCAACCATTAATCGAGTAATTTGACAGAGTAACTCACAACACAAAGAAGTTGTCTTTTCCCAGGGTTATCAGCTCCTTGATTACTAAATTTTGCTTCCAAAACCACTATGAGTGCAACATTATCCTGCACCAGAAGAGAATTTCCATAAGACCACTCGGCTGGGAAAGCATAAGACTTCTACATGCAGATCCTTAGTCAAACAAGCTCAACTGCAATGATCATACCTTAACCAATCTACTCAAGGCAGTTTTCCTCTGAGCACTTGGAACCACAGCATCAGTCAAGGACTGAGCAGCTTTATTAAATTCAACCTGAATAAAATCTTTTTTAGCACTTAAAACATAAAACAAGTACATAAAAATGTCCACCAGCAGAAGAGACTCCATGCGTACCTCATATTTTTTCACATGTGAGAATCTATCCCTGCGAAAAAAGGTAGCACAACCATCAATTGTATGGGTATTTCCATTGTACACCTGCAGTTAACAATATGAATTAGCGCAACCCTTAGCAGATATAATTACCTACCAATTACAGAAAGTTATCAAATAACCTCATTGGTTTTTCTTTTGTATAGAGCTTGATACCCATGTTTGTCCAGTTCAGGGGCAAAAAATTCCTCAAAATGATCACTTTGAACCTGAAACAGAAAGGAAAGAAGCTTTCACTGATGAGCATTATCCAAAACAAACCTTCCTCAAAATCATTCATACAAAACATATGGGCCATAAAGCACAATACCAGTTACTCGAAAAAGTAAATGATAACACCTACAAACAGTAACTACCTGTTCATATACTAGATTTTGAAGTCATTATCTTCACTCAAGAGAAAGGCTTCCCACTAAACAGAAGCTCAGCCCTAAACCTCACACCTAATAACAATGCTCCATATATTAAACATAAGCCTTACCTCTTGAAGGCAGACAACATCTGCACGGTAGCCAACAATCTCTCTCAGTAAATTTTGTCGACGATATGGCCAAGAAAGAGCCCAAGACGGGCAATAACTGTAAGACTCATTTGTAGCATACACGTCAGACAATATGTTGTAAGAGAGCACTGTAAAATTTCCCGAGGACGATATACGGACATCTGAATCTAAATGGCCCGCTACATCAACTCCACTTACAGGAATCAGACGACGTGGAGTAGGACAGGGAGCTGGAATGACACGAGAAGTTAAAATGGTGCTAGCATGTCCTACAGGTAATTTGGTGTCTGCATCCACTACAACACATTCAAATTTTAGGACATGGCCAATGTCATCAGCAGATGGTGTGTATGTTTTAGTACGTCCAACTTCAAACCAAGTTTCACCACCACTCCTCTGTGTAACTGCAGCCGGATATAAAGGAGTGGAACCATTTGTCAAGCTGGCAGTTGATGCTGAACCAGACAAACTAGCATTTATAATCCCAGACCCTGAGCTATTGAATCGCCCAAATAACTCTTCATCCTCGGTTCCATTTTCGCTGACAGCACTAGCTGCACGCTCATGTAAAACACGATGATGCTGCCATGCATCAGAGAAGCACTTGGGGGAGCAATGATAACTCTTGGCAACAGGTATTTTGGCCTTAACACAACCTAGGCACTGCAACGTGGCTTGCTCAGAAGGGTGAACACTACATACAGCAACTTTTCTGTCACTTTGTATCCGATACCTAGAAGACGAAATCCCAAATCAATATTGCTAGAAAAAAATCACAGAACATTAACACAAACGCAGATTGCAAGAAGAGAGCATGAGATCTGTTGTGTTCAGCAAGTATGATAAATCCATGGACAATCATACTCTTTCATTCTGGGGTAAAGAGAATTACTGGGCAATTACAACTGGTCAGAACACCCTTCCTCACAAAATCCCCTCCTGGTAATTTCTACGCAAAATTACTCTCTATCAAATAAGATCCCCAAAACAAATATAACATCAGATAATAGAACCGAATTCAACCATTGAACATTTAAAAATGCAGCTTCTCATTTTATGAAATATAAGAAACCATACACCAAGTGTCATCTGGCTAAGTGAATACAGCCTGAACACATAAGAAGACCATCATCAAGTAACTCAACAACAGTGATCTTATATAATATTCATTTCAGAGGGGAAGTTCATATAGCAACATACACATTAGATGTAAATAAATTGGCTTAAAGTATTAGTCAATACCTCTAATCAAAGTGACGATCCATTTCAGTTAGATGGTTTACCAAAATTTATACGTTATATTGCCTTATCAGACTTTCTAGCATCAGCATATGATATTCCTCAACTCCTCACGTTGCTTCATCCTGGAATCTTTCTTGACTGTCTAATCTTATTGCATAAGTTACCCTCAAATGTCCATTGCTGCTAGCAAGCCCTCAGAATTAAATAATATCAACCTAGATCTCAAAATTATGGTTAAACTTCCGTGTCAACACAAGAACATCTTAAGTTGAAAAACCCTTTAGCTACTGATTATGAACAGATATAATGCACAGCAAAGAAAAACATTGCGCTCTAGTTTAATTTCCGTCAAAAATTTGCTTAGAAGAACTTATCTTATGACTAATTATTGGCAGCGTCACTGAAGTCCAATTCTGTCCCATCAGAGTTCTTTTTTTCCAAGCCTTTGAATGTTTTAGGAAACAACAAAGAAAAAGCATAGAGGCCCCATTAGACCTTACTAAAGTAACAAATTAGGGTAATATACCAAAATTTTGACAGATTCCAGCCCAAACTACATTAAAAAAAATTATGCTTCCCCATCTCGCGTATACGATGTTTAATCAGAGTTAGATAGCGTCTTTATTCAAAAATGTCCTCCTTATTTATGACAAGTCGACAATCCATAGGGAGTGAAACAGTTAGTAAACAATTTGAATGAATTCGCAGGCATACGAAATGAACCACAAAGTCCCAATTTTTGAACAAGACGTGTAGGTGGAGAAACAGAGAACCAACCAAAAAAAAAACACTTATAAAACCTCACATAACCCGATTATTCACACAACCCTAATCACCTCCACAAACAACAAAAAAAAAAGTAATGAAATACCTCGGAAACGGAAACGGAAACGTCAAAATGGTGTGGTGTACTTACCATTTATACCTAAGGAAATGACCGTCGAGAGGGGCCGACTCAGGAACATCATCAGTGGTGACGTTTTTGTCCGGCCGTCGCAAGAGCACGTACGGCGTTAGTTCACAGCCTACAATGGGGATATCCGAGGGGAGGTGCACACGTAACACGTTCAGCATGCTTTTACTTTGCTTTTCACTCTTCTTTTCCCTCACCACTACGTAACTTTATCAACTCCTCCTCCACACCAATCAACAGTCGTCGGGGGGTAATTGGCGGATCCGTATCCGCCATTTCTTGACCAGAATGCCCGCCAGCCTTTAAAACACCGAACTCCAAACCCTAGATTTCAAAAACAAAGAAATCAACCGTAGATCTCCGAAATCAAATGCAAGGTCAATGGAGGGTTCGGGATGTTTGCGGTAGGAAGGATCGATTTGAACAGTCGATTGGAGAATTGTTTTCTTGAAGAAAGAAGTCGAATTTAATAGAAAGGGAAGAAGAGAAGAGAAAGAGACAGAAGCGGAGGATCGATGATTAGGGTTTTACAAGAGAGAGAGCGAAGAAGGGGAAAATAGACTCAAAACATATATAGCTGTATATGTATATATATATATATAGATATATGTAATTATTGTTCAATAAGATACAAGAGTAAGAGTAAATAATAACTAGAATTAATCCATAAAGAGAAAGAGAACGGTGGCCAAATTGGAGTTAGCGGGGGTGATAAAGGACACGGACTTATTGCCATTTTTCATGTTTTGAAAATATCCTTAATATCGTCTTTTTATCAGTTTTCTCACGAGTCATGAACATGATCCTTTTACATTATTTTTCTAATGATTGTCATTTAAGAATGACAAATCTGAAACAGTTTTCCTATAATATTTGGTTCTGCTAAAATTTGTGGACTAAAAATTAAATTTAACAACATTATGAAAAATAATGCATTTCTAAAAAGTGATTTAGGCGGAAAATATGAGGAACAATAACGCAAATTCTTTTTTAAAAAAACATTCAAGAAACCATTTTATCCCTTTTTTTCTTTAACAAGAACACTAAAAGGAGGATATTCTTTAAAAAAACATGTATTCAAATAGGAAAATTAAAGATGTAGTTATAAATTTTAAAAGTAAACTATACTTAGTCAATCACAAAATCCAATATTTCCATTTTTCTTGGCAAGTAAGTAAACTACCTTCCTGTTCATCAATGAATCGGGAATCAAGACAAATTGGATACTACAATAAGATGCGAAAATATTATGACCTTGATATGTGGGATCGTCTTGCGCCATATGTACTTAGATTGTTTGGGATACATGTCCAAGCCTGATAAAGAAATGCAAATATATTAGATGTAGTACATGATTACCTAAAGTAACTTCATAGGCATGAAATGGAATCCAAATACCATGTTTTCATTAATATAAAATTGGTAAGGTAAACAAGTGAAAAAATTCGAAAATTTTGTTAAAATGGTCATATGAAAATTTTTATTTATTACAAGGAAAAATATATGTTGGTTATGTAGGTAACTATGTTTAGATTTTCTCTTTAATTAAGAAATGATATTTGTAGTTCAACTATATTTTTTGAAAGGTATAAGAAAGAGAGGTAAATTGTATTTATTCAACTTTAACCTTATTTTAGATTAATAAATAATTATAAAAATTCATATAAACGTAATAACAACAAAAAAAAGAATAGAAAAAGAAAGACAAAATTGATTTATAGTACTATGGCCAACCAACTTTCGAGCTTATGTTTACTCTCTAATCTTCACTTAATAACCCATTATTTTTTATTTCAATGGGTGAAGATAAACATTCACAGGCCATTATAAGAAATAGAATGATGATTCTTTATGAATAAAATAAACGAGGAATATAACAAAATATATATTATTTAGTTTGGTTTATTCATAGGAATTTCTAATAATAATATAATGTCAATGTTTAGTCTGAAAACATAAATTTGGAATGACAAAGAAATAATTCAAAAAAAGACCAAAATATCCATTTAATTATATTATTATTATTATTGTTGTTGTTGTTGTTATTGTTGTTGTTATTATTATTAGAATATTTTTGTAGCTAAGTAATTATGTGAAAAGAATAAAGAAAGAAAGACAAAATTGATTTATAGTACTCTGGCCAAGCAACTTTTAAGCTTATGTTTACTCTCTAATCTTTACTTAATAATTCATCATTTTTTATTTTAATGGGTGAAGATAAACATTCTAGGGCCTTTATAAGAAATAGGTTGATGATTCTTTAAGAATAAAATAAACGATGAATATAATAAAATATATATTATTCAGTTTGGTTTATTCATAAGAATTTCTAATAATAATGCAATGTCAATGTTTAGTTTGAAAACATAAATTTGTAATGACAAAGGAATTACTAAAAGAAGACCAAAATATCCATTTAACTATATTATTATTATTATTGTTATTATTATTATTATATTTTTATAGCCAAGTAATTATGTGAATTTTGTAAGAATATTTTTGTCCAATATGTCCATTTTTTATCCTCAACCCACTTGGAATAGATAACGATAGGGGCAGGGATGTGTTTACTTATTCCCCAAACTCAAGGAATAAGTAAACTCTTGGATTATATATTATATATGTTTTCTTAACAAAATAAGGGAATAATCTATTACCAAGAATTGATCAGGAATAAAATGGTGATTCTAGTCAACCAAATACCTTGTTAATTCCAAAAGATAACCTTTTACAAATCTTAGGACAAGAAGAACGTTCACAATATGTATCCTAAGAAAATTTTCCAATCGGTACACTAGCACAACCTTATATAACTCTCAAAAACTCATTTATACTCATATCAATTAAATAAGGCTTAATATAGATTATGCAATAGACATATATACTCAAATGTACTCGTTATTATCGCATGGCTTTTAACAACTTTGTAATATATAAAGGTGTTTCCCACAACTCAATTGTGGTATATTTATATCCAAAATCAAATAAAATAGTCGTCAGACATAAAACTAGTTGTTATAACAAATAACGTCTAGGAATGTTCAACTAGTTGGTTAGCTTATTTAGTTAGTTGCACAACCACCAGTTGGAGTATTGGCTAGCCAAACCTTAGCCAGATAATAAGTCCCCTCTCATTAACTTTTTAGACTTGTTAGCTAATGAATATTACTTCATTATATGAACAATGCCACCAGTGAATAATATCAAACAATGAATATTAGCCCATGTATAGTGCTAAACAATAAATATTCATTTACTAAGTCATCCAAACTTAATTTTTCAATCCTCTAAGTTCTTTCAAAGATTAAAACACATATCTTTGACAAAAATTTATTCAAAATTATTATAAAATTTTGCAAAAGTTCACTAAAAGATGAAGATGTTTTCTTTAAATATGAAAATAAATTTCCTTTTGATTTCAAAAGGATAATGTATTAATTCATGTATAGAAATGGTCATGCATTGATTAAACCTTAATTCATTGAAATGACTAAGATCATGTCATAAGATGGATTATAATGATTGACTTAAATTTTGATATGCTTGATTCCTCCTTATTTTTGGTTTTTCACTTGAATTCCTTAAACTTTTCTCAATTTATATATGTGCTCTACTTTACTTATTTTCTTTATTCTTTGATTGCGCAATTGATTCAATTATCTCCTTTCCTCATTTTACTTTCTTAAACTTTTCTCTAGTTATACATGTTCTCTACTTTACTCATTTTCTTTATTCTTTGATTGCTCAATTGTCTCCTTTCCTCATTTTACTATATATTAACTTGATCTTTTACATATTAACTTATTAACATCACCAAGGATAAAAACATTACTAGTAACATATTTTGTGGTCATTAAAATCATGAGTTAGTTCAATAATCTCTTTTTTATAATGACAAAATATTTAGGGACATTGAAGAAGACAAAAGATATTGACTAAGTTTACAATAACATGTAATGCATTATCTCGTTTAATTATGTACCATGAATGATCAAGTTTTGATATCGACATTCTCTCCCCCTTTTTGTCAACATTAAAAAGGATATATGATATATAAATTTTTTAAGTATCAAGAGGAACAAATAAATAACTTCGATCACTCCCTTTTAAAAATCTTTATCATTTGGGAAAAGAGTTCGTAAAAAATCCTTTTCAAATAAATAAGCAATTTTAAAAAAGTTCTTTTCTTTCCCTAAATATATGCAAGAATTCTATCTCCCTAAATATTTATGCCAAGTTTGTATGCTCTAGTATTTATCATATGAAATCAAGCCATTACCTTGTTTTATGTAACATTAATGTTACCTCCTTTTCCTTTTCATTTGATTCAATAATTGGTCTTTTCATACTAAATTCTTTCCTTAACTCACATGAAGGTTCTTAGTGGTTTTTAATAAATTGTTCGAGATAACACTGTTGTTCTCTCACATAGAAGGAAAGTTGAGACACCATTTAGATTCTTTAATGGAATCACTCATATAAAAGGATTCATGGAATTAGTTAGAGGATGTTGAAATCAAGAAGTAGATGGTTTTAAATCTTATCAACTCATGTAGAAACTAAAGTTGTTAAGAGTTGCTCTTAAGAATTTTATGCTTAGAAAAACACAAAACCTCACAACCCTTAAAGAAAAATTAATTAATGCTTAAAAGGATTGCTACAACTTCCCTCACAATGCAAACTTGAGGTTGATAGAAACACAAAGGCTATATGAGTATCAAAAGGCATTGAAAATTCATAATTCAATCCTTAAACAAAAAGTCAGATTTAATTAGATGAGGGATGAAGACTCCAACATAAAGTTTTTTCACTCCTCTCTACTTGCTAAAAGGAATGTGAATAAAATCATAGAATTATATGACAATAGGGGACTAACACACTTAGATCAAGATAGTTTACAAGAATTAGAAAGAAACTTTTACATCCAACTGATGTTTTGAGGATTCTACTTAACCCCGCTATAATATGCAAAGAATATTTGATTGCTCAATAGATTAGGTGTTAAAGGAATGTATGGTTTCCCCATTTTTAGAACAAGATGTTAGAGGAGTTGTTTTTAATTTACATCCTCTAAAAGAACTTGGACTAAATGGGTTTTCTATATGGTTCTTTCAAAAGACATGGGATATCATAGTAGATTATTCACATAAGTTGTTTTGGAATTCTTTAGCTCATCCAAAATGCTTCATGAATTAAATAACATTTACATTTGTTTAGTTCCCAAAAAGCAAAACCCCTTGAACATAACTGATTTTAGACCAATAGCATGTTGCTACACAACCTAAAAAGTGATTGCTAAACTTCTAGCTGAAATACTGAAGAATGTACTAAGAGAAACCATTAACATAACTTTGAAAAATGTACTTAAAGAAACCATTAACATAACATAAGAGGCCTTTATTCCAAAAAGAAACATAAGTGATAACATCCCACTTTTACAAGAGTTGTTAAAGAAGTATAACTTAGGGATGAGAATCAAAAGTTGTTTGCTAAAAATTGATTTTTATAAATCCTTTAATATAGTTAGTTAGAGGTTTGTTCAAACTTTTCTTAAGTAATGGATTTGTCCGCTAGATTTGGAAAATGGATAATGATATGCATACAATCCTCTTCTCTTTGTGTGATGGTAAATAGACTCCCCACTAAGCCTTCCAAAAATTCAAGGGGGACTTATCCCCTTATCTATTTAACCTTGTAATAGAAGGTCTATCAAGATAATTGAGGACATTAATATTTGCAATAAAGGCTTTCAATTTCACTACAAATACGGAGAGATTCGTTTAACTCACCTCATTTATGCAGATGACCTCATGCTTCTATGTGGACTAGTCCTCATTCCATCGACATAATGTTATAAGTGCAAAAAATGTTCTTAGAGTGGTTCAATAGAATTCTGACAAGAGTAGCTTATACATTTCATCAGACGTTAGAAACTAAATAGAAATTAGTAGTATTACAGGTCTGAATGTGCATCCCACTCCCTTCAAATATTTTGGGGTATCAATCTCCACATCCAATACTAAATCCACTGATTTTCCTCTTATTGAAAAGATCAAATCAAGGGTATATGCTTGGCAAAACAAATTCCTTTCGTATGCTACTAGACTAACCCTTATCATCTCAATTCTTAGCAATTTGCATATACATTGGAAAGCACATATCGCTCTGCCAAAAAAGGTTATTAAAAAATAGACAAAATAGTGAAAGCATTCCTATGGACAAGCAAACCTGAAAATTCAAAAAATGTAAAGATAAAATGGAGTGAAGTCACCATTATGAAGAAATAAGGTGGAATTGAGATTATCTCAATCCCAAAAGCACAAAAGGTACTGATGTGAAAAAGACTTTGGAGACTCTATATAGACAAAAAGGCCTTCTGGATCAAATGGATCCATGTGTATCATCTAAAAGACCTGAATTTTTGGCAGATAATTAGTTTAAGAGAGTTTTCTTGGATCTTTAATCAATTATTTCCTGATAAGCCCCTCCGACGCTCAAGTCAGTCTTTTGGTGAAGGTAGGATCGCTGTAAGTAGAGAAAGCTAGGGTTATGATTATGCGTACCTCTGTTACGACCAAGTTATACCTTATACATGGAGCAATAACTAGGTTTAAGTCTTTACGTATACATGGGAGTCTCTCACCTGCGAATGGGCCAAGGTGAATGTGGATTGGTCATGGGCTTGGCCTAGCCATTAGGTATAAGACTGATCTTTGAAGAGTGGACCGATCGGCCCACGGGTCGTTACAACTGGGTTCGGGCCCAGCACGACTGACCCGACCATAAGCCCCCTACTCCTCGAGTCTGAGCGAAGAGAAGGGTCGAAGGAGTATGTAAGGATCTCGTAGCTCGTCTGCGATCTTGTAGCTCGTCAGCGATCTTATAGCTCGTCTGCGATCTTATAGCTCGTCCGTAGGACAGCTCGTAATAAGCTCGGTTAGTCAGACATTAAAGGATAGCGCACGATTGCTCACATTAGGATCGATCGGTCGGGTGTCTCGATCGGTCGGCCCCCAGTAGTGCGTGACAGCTCGTATGAAAGGAGCTCAGACGAACGTCTTTGCTGAGCGCGTGAGGGTACTTTATTTAATCATTACCAATGGCGTGTGCCCTCTGACAACTTTTTCAGAATCAGAAACGTATCGTCCTTGTAACCGTTATGCAGCTGTCATATGCGTCCTTTCAACCGTCGCGCCGCTCCGGATTTCGAACAAACCCTAATTCACCTCGGTTCTGATTTTGCCACGTGTCTTTACTTGACTCAGATTTTCTCCATATGTCGAGCTTTGATTGGGTGTTCCTTCTACCGGCCTTCTATAAGTACTCAGAGTCGAAGAGTTGCAGAGTTTTTTACCTTTGCTTTCGTTCTCCAGC
>JANIHY010000004.1:45783722-45793896 GCA_027479065.1 Erythroxylum brevipes | reverse complement strand
GAAGTGTCATTAAACCAATGTACCCGGAAAATGCCATGAATGCATGCCAAAATGTCAAAGAGACATAACATAAATCGGACTAAATTTGCTTCATATGCTAACCCCTAATTTGAAACGTTACACTACTCAAGGATGATGACAAGTATGAAAGAATCACAGGTGCTTTACCATTATAATCGATGATGAGATAATATCCAACTCCAATCATGTAATAGTGATGATAGTGATTTGACATATGATGATCTAGTCAAAAAGTTTCGAAATTATGTATCCAAATTCAAGGAAGTTCAAAAATATATGGATACATGCATGAATGAGAATGAAAATATAAATTATAAATTGCATAGTATTAAAGAATTAAAAAATGTGATTATTGATGACAATTGCGACTTGGATGCATTAAAACATAAGAATGAAATATTGAAAAGGAGGTTAATGCCCTCAATAACTCATTGCCCAAGTTTATAAAGAAAAGTAGATGATAAAAAACATTTTAGGAACTCCAAAGATTTCCAATAATAAGCATAGAATATGATACAACCATAACAGTGAAGTTAATTTTAAAAACCATATTTACCAATAGAAAATATTTGAATAGCAAAAGTTCATTGCCACATCCACTGTGAGTAATTCTAAAAGCAAGCAACATGCTTTCATATGTAGTTAACAATCTTTGAATAGATATCAATAATTTTAAGGAAGAATAGATGTAACTTCTGTAATAACATGCAAACTCATTCATAATCCTTTAGACCTTAAAGAAGCATACATCAAGTATTTATTCAAAGTCAGATATCATCCATATAGTCATGTTAGCTCATTTCACTAAAAAAACTATTCAACATATTTAATGTTCAAACTAAAATTTTTCAATATGCTTACACACATAAAATAAGTAAAATATTTATGCATCATTATCACTCATATAATCTGTAATGTTATCTTTGTGATAAGTACGGACATGTTAATAGAATTTATTTTATGAAACAAACGATAGTAAGTAAAACTTTAAAAAAAAAGAGGGTTAAAAAAAAGGAGACTAAACAACTAAAGACAAAACTCATTTGGGTACCTAAAATACAGAAGATTTGATAAGTTTTGAACAATGTTACTTGATCGCCAAAATTAAACAAATAAATGTTGTTCTCTAACATAAGTAACAACGGTTACATTGGCATTAAAGCGAAAGAATGGTGACAACGTTGGACCTTTCCTATGTGAACTATCAGACTATACTTCTAGGAGGGCTTTTAAAAAAAATAACTAAAAGAAAAGCTTTCGTGGAGATGGTCTTGAAGGAACAGTTGAAGGTGAGGTTGCAGTTCTAAGTGGGGTAGGAAATCGTTTGCCTTCTTGAGCACCCATCATTCTAGCTAGCAGTTTTGCAGCTTTGGGGTCTGTCAGAAGTCTCTTTTGAAAAGACTGATCAGAGAATCCAGTTGCAATAATGGTCACATGAATCTCTCCATTATAACGATCATCCACGACAGCCCCGAATATTGTTTGCCGATGGATCAGCCAAACTTGTTACCACCTAAAAATTGCAGATGGCAAGCCGTCAGATTGTAAGAAATGAACATAATCCTACATGGTTCAATTTATAACACTTTTATGGCTTCAAATAATGCAAGTGGCAGGTCCATGAAGATTTGCAACCCTTATTTACATTAGATTGGTTATGGCCGTATATTGAAACATTTAAATGAAGGCATGACCGAGAAAGGACCATGTGTGGAACTAAGAGCGAAGTGTCAATGTCATGAATCAGAGGTGAGAACTAAACAGTACAACTCGAGCCTAACATCCATAGCCCTGAAAATCCCTTCTTTTAGATAATTAATAGATTTAATCAGGAAGTCCTGGCCAAATTAGTATTCCTCCTTACCAAAGGTAAGAAATCATTGGCATGTGTAAATTCGAAACAAAAAGTTATGATTCCAGCAATATGAACTAGGGTAAGGAGAACTAACAAACTCAGAAACCCTGTTCTGAAAAAGGTGTTAATTGACCTATGCTTGCCTACTTTGAACATTTGTAATTCTCAATGTTTCTGATATGGACATGAATTTCTATGGAAAGTAAGGTGATAAAGTACCTGGGACACTCTATTCACTTCTTGCAATGTTATGTCTTTTCCTCCGGTAATATTATAAACTACTCCAGTTGCTGACTGGATAGAAGATCCAATCAAGGGTGCCAAAGTAGCTTGTTCTGCAGCCTCTTCAGTTCTATTTTTATCGGACGACACCCCAACTCCAAGCATTGCAGTGCCGGATTCTTTCCTCACTGCTTTTACATCTGCAAAATCCACATTAACTAGACCAGGTATCTGCAAAACCAGGAAGTCACCATATGTAGACAGAGTTTGAATCTAGATGCTGTTTGCTATTTGGGTACTAAAAAGATAAAAGTTAGAGATTGCAGAATCCAGATTTTAGTAGAAATGACATCGATTTATCCAAAATCATAGTAAGATAAAACTTGCAAAACTATTATAATGATGAGTGTGGCCAAATCATAGAAAATTCCATTTGACTGAGCCTCCCGCTTACTTTCACAAATTGTTAAGGTGCTTTAGTGTATATTACAGGAGATTGATAGCAAAATCAGGCTTAAAAATGGCAACCGAAGTCGTAACTCCGAAAAAAAACAAATGGACAAGAGCTAAAATATGGAGATGTAACTCACCTTTTTCACAAAATACTCACTGTTATGATATCTAAAATTCCTTGCACTCCTTGGCGAAGAACATCGTCTGCCAGAACAAAGGCATCCTGAAGTGGTGTTTGCTCATTAGCAATATCAAGCAAGCAATCATTGGGTATCACAATTAGTGTATCCACATTTTTCTATAATTTTTGAATGGCTTCAAGGGCCTGCAAAGATACAGATAAAATTTGTTCAAGATATAATTATTATGACCACAGATGTAATCATTAAAATATAGAAAGAAAATGAAAAACAGGAGGATTTTCCTCTTGGCAATTCGTAAAAATAAACCACTTAAACAGATGAAATGAAAAAGAGGCACTTGCTTGCATGGATCTTTTAGGTCCTTCAAAGCTGAAAGGATAGGTAACAACACCAATAGTCAAATATCCTGCCTCCTTTGACATCTGAGCAACGACTGTTGCAGCACCAGATCCCGTGCCCCCACCCATGCCAGCTGTGACGAACACAAGATCTGAGCCCTTAAGAGCATTTGCAACTGCTTCTCTTGATTCCTCAGCAGCTTGCTCTCCAAGAAGTGGGTTTCCCCTGTTACCTGCACACCTCTTTAACTCTTAGAAAAAACCAAATCAAATAGACACGGAAAAGTTCTCACCGAAAGTTTTTCAAGATAGAAAGAGTCTAAAAATTGAATCAGGGATTCCATTTGATGAAAATTCGATTGCCAAACCTACTCCACGAGTCAAAACCTCTCCAATCTGAATTGGATTTTCTGCAGCAGACTGCAATAATGCTAGAGAATCAGTGTTTTAGGCAAAGAAATCAACGACCTGGTCCATCAAGCAGACTTTACAATCAGTTAATATGCCCAAGCCACTCAACACCAAGACTTCATGTACATAAATAAGTACACAATAGTCCCATTTTATCATGACTACAACACTTCCTTAAGAGACACATTAGGCATGCTGTTGAAATTAAAGTTCTTATAATACTTTGATTGCAGACTTTTCATTATCAGAGTGATGTATGAAAAGTATAAAATTACTGATAATTTTTAGTTTTCTAGTCACTGCTTTGTACTGCTACGTCTTAACCATCTTACCATTTTTTAGATAGACTAGCCAATTCAATTTTGTTCACCAAGATGAAGAAAGTAGGAGAAAAGAACATGCCGACGTACATACAGATCCCCACTTTTAACATACCATGAGCCAACCATTCAAACCATTAAAAAGGAAGACTGAAATATTGATGTTTGTTAGACCATATTGAACATACTGGAAAGATACCATAGATGGCTAACTTTTCTTAGTAGAACAACTGAAGTATACCTGATTGCTTGCTAAGAAAGGGTGTTAAAGATCATCATTATTGAAAATTTTTGAACATTTGAAAATGTGCGTTTATTTTCCATGCACATCAATTATCAAACTACATATTAGAAATGGTCTCTCTATCAAATATGGATAAGGCTGTGTACTATTAGACCTCTCTAAATTTCGTATTTCAGTGGAACTACTACATATGTGAAAATGATAGTCTAAAAGAAAAAAACAAAAAGACAAAATCACTCAATTACGTAATTATATCACAAACCCCAGACTGTTTAAGTTTGCCTTATTTTAACCAAACCACGTCAAAACTAATTATAAAGATGGAAAATGTATGACCTTAACAATATATTTACCTGTAAACCACTTCCAATCATGCGATTAACAGCATTGTTTCCGCCGCCACCAACGCCCGCCACCTTTATCCTGGCAGACTCCAAGCGCATTAAGGAGCAGCTAACTCTTCCAAAATTCCAATGGTGCTGTTTCCAAACAATCCTTCATCTGCTTATTTGAGAGTAACTTGGTCTTATTTGAGAGTAACTTGGTTTACAATGAAGTGTTTTGCACTAACTGAAGTTGATGCGTCGCCATCTTCCCTCCTAAACTGTTTGGTTTTGGAGGGGTATATACGTTACCACATGATCAAGCAAGTCCTCTATTCACAGCATTGCGCATCTTAGGTAATATTTTCAAAAGCAACAACTAGTCGTTATCAATCTGATACCTAGTTCATTTCAAGCAACTCCACCCACCACCCCAACAAACGATTCACAAAAAGCAGAAAATTTGGAAAATGTCAGTAACTATACCGACGCTACTCCTGAAAGCTGAATTTCCTTATATAATTCCTTTCCCGGTTGGTTGGCCCGTGGCTTGATTCTCTTCTCAACTTTAAATAGTGAAAACAGAGAAAAGAGAATTCAAGTTTAAAAAAATATATTAAAGAAAAGCAATATCGATAGCACCACTCTCCGTATCGATATTGAAGGCCAAAGGACAAGCTTTATGGTTTAGAGTGGGTTTAAGTTTGTGAGAGCGTAGTTAATCGGAGAAATGACAACTGAAAGCTTTGGTCTTTGTAGCGGCCGAAAAAGCAAAGAATGAGCTTGACTTGAGTTTCATAGAGATAATAAAGTTGGACCGCGTAAATCGTGCTGTGAAAGCAAAATGGCAATGTGGTTTTATGAGTAATGGGGTTTTAGAGTAAGGATCTAGGAGGAGTAGTGATATCATGTGAAGGTGGTCGGTAAAAGGGCAGGGGCGGAGACAAGATGGTGTGTACGAAAGGCCGTACTTTTGTTTCTTACTCTTTGGAGCGGTCGGAAATGGGCACCGCCAAACCTGGTTCTGGTGGTTGTCACACCGAAGAGGGTTTAAAGCAGAAGATATTTTGATTATTTCAGCAAGAAAGGGGGTGATTACAATTTCAGTTTCACTCTGCTCCGCTTGCTTTGTTTGATATTATGTGATTCAGAGAACTTGAGTTCAAATTTTACTCACTTTCTCGAGTTTGAAGCGGATGATCATAATCATGATCATACTCTCAAGTACGTAAACAAATTAATCACAAGAATATAACGAATCATATCAAATATCCTCTTTCAAATTCAAACAAACTATTATTTATTAATCAAGACTTCAAGAACAACATCAACATATTCAAAGAATCCTTTTAAGTGAAAACTACCATTTACTAATAAAAGAGACCTCATACGAGGAATATGTTAAGTTGTGTTCATCCACGTTGTCTTTCCAAGTTGAAGCAACGTCTCTTGCAACTTGTCGTCATCAAAGCAGTTGTTGGATTAGAGTAAAGACAACATTATTACTGAACTCTAGTTAAAGAGAATAAAACAAATAGGGTCTCTCTCCCTCTCCCTTTTCCTTTTTCTTTCTTTTTTTCTTTTTTGTGTTCTGGAGTCAAATCAATAGGTTTTTCCGTATAAAGAATCTTTTTTTTTGAAGAGAAAATAGAACAAATAATTACATAATATTGCGTGGGTGTCAAGACCCCGCCATATCCTCTAGGAGAATTGAAAGGCACCTGAATGACGCATTTACAAAGGTGGTAATCCCCAAATCAAAATTGACTGCAAAAGCGGCTAGCCAATCTGCGCACCGATTGCCTTCCCGATATGTGTGACACGGTAGAATCGTCCAATTGCGACTGAGAAGTTCAGTGATGCCAAAAATGAGGGGATTAGTAGAGGTGAGGCGGGTGTCGAAATCAGAAATGGATTGCAGGGCTACCTGGGAGTCCAACTCCAAGATCACTCTACGGTGAAAGATGAACACCAACCTAGGTGTTGAACAAAACCACCAAGCCAGGAGCCAATGTTGTCCTTGATAAGGTCACCCGCGGAGACCAATGACGAGTTTGTCCGACTTGCTCTGTTCGTGTTGAATTTCACCCATTTCAACCCTGGAGGACTCCATCTGATGAGTTGCATGTGCCGCGTGTAGTGTCCTAGCACTGCTCCCCCAGACCATCTGGAAGCAGTGTGGATCTGGTGCACATATTCAAGAATGCTGTGAACCGGAGAAGTAGGCCAGGAGAAATGGGGGTAAAAAATTGATCGATTCTATCACGACCACAAGAACCAGCAGGCCGTCCTGAAAAGAATGTACCAGTCAAATTCACAAATATGGTGAGAACTTTGAAGATTTCTGGAAAGCCAATCGTGTGCTTGAAGGGTGAAAACATCGGGAGATAGGGCCTGTGTAGGGAAGCTGAGCCACAAGTGTCTAGCTTTGGTGCAATCTCGCATCACATGGAGAGAAGATTCCTCTGCTTGGCAGTGGTGACATTCGACCGTTGGATGAAGATGCTGTCACAGCCGCTGTTGATTGGATAGTAGCTTATCTTGGGCCAGCAGCCAGAGGAAAGAACGAATGCGTTGGGGACCGGCCCAACACCAGATAAGCTGCCAAAATCTGGTGGAGTCGTGGGGATCATGCTCCATAAGCATAGAATACGCAGAGGCTGTAGAACACTTGTCGAAGTCCGACCGACCCCAGCTCAGTCTGTCTGGCCCAGAATGTGGTTGAGGCCGGGGAATACCTGCAATAAACAAACAAATAGAGTGAGGAAGGATAGACTAAAACTCTTGCCAAGCCCAGTTACCTGTGTGATCCACATATTACTGTGCACTGCGATACTGCTCAGATGAGGAGATAGGTCGCGAGGCGTGGGAGAGTAACGGTCCCGAATCCTTGACCCAAGGGTTCAACCAAAAATGTGCTATCGTCCCGTTGAATATCACCCATTTCATGTCTCGAATGACATGAGGGCAAACAGCTTTAATGCTTCGCCAGTTCATAGACTCACCAGTGGCCACCAAAGACGTAGGTGGATTGTGAACATTCAGCTTGTACTTGGCTGTCACAATGCGGATCCAAAGCTTGTCAGGTTCCGAGAGCAGAGCCCATTCCAATTTGATTAACTGCACATCATTAGTTTCTCGACTTTTACGGATGCCCATCCCGTCGAGATTTTTGGGGGTGAAAATGGTGTCCCACTACACAAGGTGGACCTTTTGGGCTCTCGATGCGGAGCCTCATAAGAAATTGAGCATGATTTTCTCTAAATCGTTGCAGAGACTACGCGGGAGGCGAACAGTTTGCATGGTATACGTGGGAAGAGCGGAAATAACTGATTAAATCAGGGTAGTGCAACCAGCTATGGAAGCTGCTGACCTGTCCAACCGGAAAGACGTTAGTGCGCTGATGAACCCTACCGTGAAGTAAGGGAATGCCCAGGTAATGCTCGAGGTCTAAGGTCTGTTTAAAATCCAAAGCGTGGCTCAACCTTCGCGCCGTAAAAGAAGGAACGTTCTTAGAGTAAGCTGCGAGATTTATCATGGCTAATCTTCTGACCAAAGGCACTACAAAAAGCTGTTAAAGTGTCCCGAATGATCTGAGCTTGGGCTGTAGTGGCTTCCGCAAATAAGATGAGGTCGTCAGCGAAGAAGAGATGGGACAGGGGGACCATTTGGGCTGAGGAGATTCGGCTTCCAACCCCCCTGGGCTACCAAGTGATTGATGAGATGGCCCAGAAGTTCCATGCAAAACACGAACAGATACAGCGATAAGGGATCCCCCTGACGAATCCCTCTGATAGGAGTGAAAGTCTCACTGAGCTCTCCTTCCCAATTAACTTGCATAGAAACGGATGAGACGCACTTCATGATGAGGGAAATAAAAGACCCTGGGAGCCCTATATCGCGCAGGGTGTCCTGGATGAAATCCCAAGAGAGTCGGTCATAAGCCTTTTCAAGATCGACCTTTATAGTCAGGAAGCTTGTTTTTCCAGATTTCCATCTCATCGTGTGAATAATTTCCTGAGCTATAATGACGTTATTAGTGATAGAGCGCCCGAGGACAAAGCTACATTGGTTTGGGGAGACCAAAGTGTCTAGAAGTGGTTGTAATCGACTGATGATAATCTTGGTGAGGGTTTTGTAACTTACCGAACATAGAACTATAGGGCAAAACTGAGTAATGGATGTGGGGGAAGGAATTTTGGGGAGGAGAACCAGGATGGTGTAGTTGAGCTCATTCTCCCACACTGCATGTTGAAAGGTAAGTTGGAGGAAGCTAATCAAGGAAGGCCTGACTATGTCCCATTGAGATTGGAAAAAGAAAGCCGTAAACCCGTCGAAACCCGGGACTTTGTTGGAAGCTTGTGCGAAAAAGGCAGACTTCACCTCATCAGGTAAAAGTGGCTGAACCAGGTCTATAGTCGCGCTCGGAGGGAGGAGGGGAAAACAGTCCTGGAGAGTGTGGTGTGCGGGAGGAATGGGGTCCGCTGTATAGAGGGCTTCAAAGAAGCGTTGAACCATGCATTGAATGGCTGTTGGGTCGGAATGTGGAAGCCCCGAAGGGTCCTGAAGAGAGGCAATGTGGAGCTTCCGTCTTTTGGAAGTCGTGAGGGCATAATAGTACTTGGTGTTCCGGTCGCCCTAACTGAGCCACTGGCAGCGAGATTGTTGGTGGTAGTAGAGTTCCTCTTGAAGAAGAACGTGTTCCAACTCCTGACGGAAAGAAAATTCCAGCTCCTGTAAAGAAGTAGAGTGTTTGGTGTCCAATGCTCGTTGGATACCTGTGAGTCGAGCCATAAGCCGCTTCTTGCGAAAAAAAGATATTGTCAAACGTCGAGTGATTCCAGACACGTAAGTTCTCGCCCAGATGATGGACTGTCTCACAAATAGTAGGAGGAGAGGGATTCCAATGGTTAGCCACCGTGTGGGCAAATTCTTCATGAGTCACCCATGCGGATTGAAAGTGAAAAGGTCGCACCGAGGAAAAAGGTCTAGGATTTTGATGGAAATTCACGAGAATAGGGCGGTGATCGGATTTGAGGAAAGGCAGATGAGTAACCGTCGTTTGGGTTACAGAGGTTAGCCAGGAGGTAGAACAAAAGATGCGATCTAAACGGGCAAAGTGAGGCCCACGTCACCACGCGAATCTTGGACTAGTAAAACTAGGGTCCTGAAGATGACAACACTGGATGCAGTCACGGAATTGAGGATTGATGACTCGCTGGTTGGGTGCGGTTCCTCGTTTGTCAACCCAGTTGAGCTTGGCATTGAAATCACCCCCGATGAGCTAAGGAAGTGACGTAATGCGGGCAATATTTTGGAGGTGCTTCCAAAGAAAATGCTGAAGAGAATAATTCGGGCTTGCGTAAATGGCCGTGAAATTAAACAAGAACTGTAGCCAGTCAATCTTAACATTAAGAAATTGACGGTGGGCGAGAAGCACTTGGACTTCAATATCGGGCTTCCATAGCAGCCAAATGCCTCCCGAAAAGTCGTTTGCTTCCACTCGAAAGGAATGAGGGAAGTGAAGATGAGGGAAGTGAAGAGAGTGGATCATCGATTGTGTGCGAGCTCCGCTGATACGCGTCTCGACCAAAACGACAAGCAGAGGATTATGGAGGCGAACAAAGTGCTTGAATATACGTTGAACGCAATTCCAGATGAAAATGGACATAAAAAAGCTGGAGGGTGGCCTACTCGTGGACAACGTCCACCATCTCGAATTGCTCAGCAGTACTAGACCTGGCAAACGGGCGGGTGGTCTGGGTATGGGTACGGGTCACACGGGTACGGGTTCGCGGGTAAATTTATAGAAACGGGTAATGATTTTGAAAATCCATACCCTGC
>JANIHY010000004.1:45421991-45435255 GCA_027479065.1 Erythroxylum brevipes | reverse complement strand
TTTTGTTTGTAAATTGTGTGACTTTAGTTTCGATTATGACATGACATGAAAGATTAAGATTTCGAAATGTGCCTTCGGGCAATCCAAAATTTTCAAGCATGAGTATGTGTTATATGGGTTTGGTTAGGTCCCTTAAGATTGAGTCAATACACTGTCTCGTTTTTAAAAGCCTTCTCTCGGCTGCCCGCTAGTGGCACTAGAGTTCCGATATAGGACTCCCATAAGTCACGGCTACACCGGACTGCGATGCGGAAAGGTGCGGAAATATATTTGTAATATATTTTTATCATATGGACTTCTTAATATGTATAAGATAAAAATGTCTTTAAATTATTTTGTTACTGAACTACAACCAACCGATTGGTTGTAAGGTATAAACCATATCATATATATCGATTTGGTGTTATAGTTGGAAGCTTAGTGTTCTACAAAAAAGATCTTTAACAAATGGAAGACCTAATAAAGGAATGGTACAACACTAACTAGCAAGCACTTGTATCACTGTATTCAAGATTGAATTGACTCTGCGACAATATGAAGGTCTACTTTCCTTTACTGTTGCCTGTATGTAAGCTGAAGTTACTATGAGAAATGATATTTATATGCTTTCATCCCTTTACAATCATGATTGTGGTGAATAGTCAATTGTGGATATAACATTGCAATAATGGACTGAATTACTGTAGTTTGCCGAAAGTTTGAGCAAGTTTATCGTAACTATGTTTCCACTGCTTATAATTTTATCATATAATCATCCACAACTACAATATATCTCATATTATACAATTTTAAATTTTGGTTTTTTATATTAAAATGTTGTATCCTGAACTCTTTAATTTTAATCTATTATTTTCTTGGCTAGTCATAAGAGTTCTTTTATCTTCTTCAACCATAGGATTTCACTTGGATTCTTGAGCAGTTTTGCTTATTAATCACACTAGAGTCAAATAGATTTACCATGAATCCCACTTAAATCTCTTCTTTTGTAGTTCACTTAAGGTTTGGTGATATTTTCTTTTTATATTATGCACGTGTGGGAAAAAATTTAAAATAAAAATATACATAAACTCCTTCACCTCTTACATTTATTAGGAATAATAAATGTTTCTTTTTAACCTCAATCAAATAGATAATACATAGTAACAAAAACAATAGAAGTAGAAGGTAAACCTTACCCATTTGTGTTTCTCCTCGTAGAAATAGGTTTAGAATAATTTATGCTTTCCTATTCATAAAAAATTATAAAAAAGAAGTTTTGCTAGCATATGCTTATTTGTTCTAATTCAACTAAAAAGCATATACAGTCAACAGTTAACGAATTTGATCAATAAATCATAAATAGTAAAGAAAATATTTTATAAAAAGTAAATCTATTTATTTGGATCAATAAAATTCAATTATTATTGATTATATAACATTTAACTACATATTCTTTTATTTGGAAGAGCAACTTCATGAAAGAGAGTGAAATAGTCAGTCATTATTGTATTCATTATGGAAGCTGAGTTTGTGGCATACTTTAAGGTTATAATTAATAGATTATAGTTAAAAAACTTTACTTCAATATTTATAATTATCGATAGTATTGTATCAAGTAGCTAAAAGTTTATTATGATAATACCACAATAATCTTCTTTTCAAAGAACAATAAGTATCCAAAAGGTGTTAAACATATTGAAATAAAATATTATGTTGTCAAATAAAAAAATTAGAAATAAAGAGTGTCAATCGAGTAAATTAGCACAAATTTTATGATTGCTAATCTATTAACAAAAGGATTACCGCTAAAGATATTCGGAACATGTCAAAAGAATGGGCATTACTGGGTAATACAATTAAATAAGTTATTATTGTTTATATATTTTATGCATTTAATTACTCAATTTGATTATTATTGTTTATATGTTTTATACATTTAATTACTCAATTTGATATGTTTTTTGATATATAATTATATTGTTATTTATTGTTAGTATATATGTGTGTGAGTGTGTGAGTGTGTGCGCTCACGTGAATAATTATGCAAATTTTAACAAGATTTGTCTTTTACAAAGACATTATTGTTGAACCATTAGAATATGTCTTGTTATAGATTATATTTAAATTTAGACTAGTCCTATAATGCATGAAAAGAGTATGTTATATTAAAAATGTACAACTGCCATGATCCTCTTTAATATTTACTTAATTATGATTATTCTTATAACTAAAAAGGGGTTTAACTTTTATTATATGCATGTTATGTTATTCTTGTAACTAAAAACCATGATTGTGTTTTATAGGTCAATTGAAAAATTGTTAATGTTATGTGGCTTAGTTATCTAAATGTTTAAATTTTATTAATCATTTGGTGTTGATGGAGCATTAATTAAAAGAGTATATATGAATTTTAAGTGCTCTTTTCTCTCTTTCTGCCTATGAAAGATTTAGTTTTATTCTAGTAAGAAAGAAAATGTAGGGCCAGCAGTCGATGGATTTGAGAGTAATATCAATAATAAAAAATAATTTTTAAATAAAATTTTCTTTTTTTAAAGTACTAAAATAATTATTCATATAGTTGATTCCTTTTAATAAAATCAAAACAAAATAACTTCACTTAGTCAGTCCATTATTATTCTATCGACGTCTATGAAATTGTATTGGTCACTTTATTTACTCGAATGAATTATTAAAAAACCACCTTCACAACCTTTCTTGCCAACATATTTTTCGAATGTTTATGCGACACAATTAAATTACATCGCTAGCATTCTCCGAGCAAGAATCTCTAATCAAATGCCAGATGTAAAGAGTGTCTCGGTGGTTAGACATGTTACTTGTCTTTCTTATACAGAGCACTATTTCAGATACTAATAAAAGTTTTACTAAAAAATTCGGTGAGAGTAAGAGAAAGAACTTCACCTATTTTTCACGTAAAATTTGATTTGTGATATACATACAATAGACGATTAGCAGAAGCCTCTTGGCAGGTATCTGTAGCAGTACTGGTACCAAAGTTGTGAAGAGAATTCCCGTGGCCTTAGATCTTCATGGCAAATGTGAAGGGTGGCAAAAAGAGAGTTCTGTTAGAAAAACTCTCCTACAAAAATGTCTGCCATATTGAATTCATATATACCTAACCCTCTTCTCCTTCCGCCTTAAAACAAAACCATCTTCATGCCTTATCTTATAGAGCTTTGTTAGTTTACTAGCTTTTGTTTTGATTGTAATTAGCTGGCTTTCAAGTCAACCATTTTTAAACTGCAAATCACTTTTAGATTGTCACCTTTCCTTTTCCATCTCAAAATCTCTTGTATCTTCAAAATAATGGGGTCTTTATTCCTCAATCCTCCCTCAGTTGGATTCTGTAAACTGGTAATAGTACCAGCTAAGTACAAGCTGTGCTTCCTGGGGAGAAAGAAGAATGGTATATGCTGCCAAGGTGGAGGAAAAGGTCCAAGTTCTAGTGGTTTTTCCTCATTCTTACCAGAAGCATCAAACACGGTCAGTGAAGATCGTAGTTCTGGTGTAGTGGATGCAGGTAGCTTGGTGTTGTCAGCTGATAGAAGGAGTCAACCAAATATAGTTGTCAAGGATTTAATACCTTGTGGAGAATCAACTAGTTTAGTCGACATGGAAGCTGGCATAGGCATTGTCAAGTTTATTCGAGGGAAAGCTTTCTTAATTACCGGTGGTACAGGTTTTCTTGCCAAAGGTCTGATCGTCCCTGAATTATCTCCTTAATTAACTTCTTTCTGATTAACTGTTGATTTCTATCTTCTTTATCTTGACTATTAATAAGTGCAGTTCTCATCGAGAAGATTTTGCGTACCACGCCTGATGTTGGGAAGATATACCTTTTGATCAAGGCGAAAAGCAAGGAATCTGCAGTGGCAAGATTGAAAAGTGAAGTACGTTTCTCCGTTAACTTAATAGGTTACAATTTCAAGGGTGGATCAGAATTTTAACTCATGGATATGAATATTAGATCATATGTGCGGACCTTTTCAAATGCCTACGGCAAACTTATGGAAAATCATATCAAGCTTTCATGTTGAGCAAACTAGTTCCCGTGGTGGGAAATGTTTGTGAATCTGATCTTGGCATAGAAAAAGAATTATCTCAAGTAATTGCAAATGAGGTCGACGTGATCATCAACTCCGCCGCTAACACAGCTTTTGACGAAAGGTAGTTGCGTTATTTTACCTATCTGCAAATTTTCCCGTATAACATTGTGCAGTTTGTAACTGCAGATACGATGTTGCTATTGACATCAACACGCTTGGACCTTGTCATCTCATGAGCTTTGCCAAGAAACTTAAAAAACTTAAGCTCTTCTTACAAGTCTCTACAGGTTTTTTTTTTTCTTTATATATGTTTTCTTTTTGATAAATGAAATTTCTCAGGCTTCCATTGTCATAAAGATTTTCTTGATTCTTTTGTTTCTTTGGTTACAGCTTATGTTAATGGACAAAGGCAGGGAAGAATCATGGAAAAGCCATTCTCCATTGGAGATTGCATAGACTACATCTCTGAGAGTACACAACGTTTTCCACCTATGTTTGATGTTGAAAATGAGATTAAGATGGCTTTGAGTTCCAGGGAAGTTTTTCAAGAAAATGAAATGGCTCAAAACATGAAAGCATTGGGCTTAGAGAGGTGATTGCAGCATCCTTCTTTTCTTTTTCTTTTTTTTTTTTGTCTTGATGGGAATATGGTTCAACTAATGTGATCTGCTCGAAAACAGGGCCAGAAAATATGGATGGCAAGACACTTACGTGTTCACAAAAGCTATGGGGGAGATGATGCTCGATAAGATGAGAGAAGACATACCAGTGGTCATAATTCGACCCAGTGTTATTGAGAGCACTTTCAAAGAACCTTTTCCAGGATGGATGGAGGGAAACAGGTATTTATCTCTAACCAATAATATTGTAAAAACCAACGTCTTGAATATGATATGATGAGCTCAAATGAAGCCACCTCTCAGGATGATGGATCCAATAATATTGTACTATGGGAAGGGGCAGCTTACAGGATTCTTGGCAGACCCAAACGGGGTACTTGATGTGGTATGTAACATGTTTTGATCATCAAAGTAGAAAAGGACGACAAGAAATGAAACAAACAGCAGAGAATTAACCTCATGATATTGTTACTTGAAGGTACCAGCAGACATGGTTGTTAATGCAACCTTGGCAGCAATTGCCAAACATGGAACTACTCAAAAATCAGGCATCAATGTGTACCAAATAGCTTCGTCGGCTGTAAATCCACTTGTTTTCAAGGACTTGGCTAAACTTCTTTACGAACACTACAACCACTCACCTTATGTCGACTCAAAAGGCAAGCCAATCCGCGTGCCATTAATGACGCTCTTCAGCTCCATGCAAGATTTCTCTGCTCATCTTTGCAATGAAGTGACCATGCGAAGTAGGTTTACAGCAATTTCCACATCGGATGAGAAGATGTCTCAAAAACATCAACTTATCTGCCGAAAATCAATTGAGCAAGCCAAGTATTTGGCTGACATCTATGAGCCTTACACTTTCTACGGTGGCAGGTAAGTAAACAATTCCAGAGCGGCAAAATGCTTGTCAAAGCTTGATAACTACGTAGAGAAAGCTCAAATCTTTAAGAGAAGGCTTTTCCTTCCTGATTTGGAGCATTAGAATACTAATATATATATATATATGGATGCAGATTTGATAACAGCAACACTCAAAGATTGATGGAGAGCATGTCTGAAAATGAGAAGATGAGATTTGGATTTGATGTGGGAAGTATAGATTGGAGACATTATATTAAGAATGTTCATATCCCTGGCCTAAGGAAGCATGTGATGAAGGGAAGAGGGTTTTTGTAGCTGAACAAACTCTGCAACTCACTTGTTTTCACATGACCAAGAATAAAAACAGAAAACCATCACTGGTTGTAATAAGATGACAACAATACTCCCACCTTTCTTTTCTTTGTTTCTCTTTCAAAGACAAACCAATAGCAGCTGAAAAATTGTCTGTGTGCTTAATTTGAATTTTGTTCACCCATACTGCAAACGATCTATTTTTCATAAATTCATATGCAAATGTGATAAAAAAATACATTAATAATACAACAAAAATTATAAATAAGTGATGATTGTTAAAAAGAGTAAATACATAAAATTTAAACAAATAAATAAAATACAATACAATCTTTACCAAAAATGTAAATAAAAAAATCATTGGGTAGTAAAAAATTAGAACTTTTTTAAAAAATCAAATTCGAAGAATTTTTAAAATTACCAAATTCCCAAACATTCAATCTTATGCATCAATAAACCGTTAAAAAATCTGAACAAAGAATTAATCATTCATAATAAGCTTTACCAGAGCCATGACGGCGGAACACAGAAATGAGATCGAAGTGAAATAACAAGGGAAGATTTCTCAAGATATTGTATAATATCTTATACAATAATATTTAAGCACTAACACAGTAACACAAAATGCAAGCGAATGGAATGGATCATTAATTTAGATTTTTTTTTAGTTTATAGAGTAGTTCAGGTTTTTGTTTTGTTGTGTCCATAGAAACTTCGTTCCGTTGTTACCAACAGTCAAAACAAAGACGCGCCTGAGGTGAGTGAGCGATTCTACCTTCTGAGTGCGCTGGCAACCAGAAGATGAAATCTTTTTTAATTTGGCAAAACTTTTTTACTTTTTGAAAATTCAGCCCAAGGAGACGAGTTAGTTTCCCAGTTCTGTCTTTAATTTTCTCCACTGCCACCATTCTTTCTGTGGTCCTTGGCGGGCGCCCGCGCGCCCACACACACAAACACACATATATAGCGAGAGAAAGGGAGAAAGGCAGGGAGAAGTGTGATGGAAAACGTAGCATTATGGCAAGGGTTGACTATTTGTGGTATTGGTTTGTGGATTGTTGTAGCTTCGTGTCTCAATGTGACCCAGAAGCTTAGATCTTTGTTTCAGCCATGGGTGGCTCAATATGTCGTTTCTAGCACCCATTTGATCATCAAGATCCAGGTTTGAACTTGAATTTTCTATCATGAACAAAAACCAAAATTGTTGTTCTTGGTTTTTGACTTGTACGCTTTGATTGATTGATTGATTTATTTTCCTGTGTTGTTTTTCTGGGTTTTTGCAGAATTACCAGCATGGTTTTCTGGATGGTCTATTCTCTGCTTTGTCCTGCGTCGTTTCTGTACCCTTCTACACTGCTTTCCTTCCTTTGCTTTTCTGGGTACTTTTTCTCTATCTTCTTAGCGATGAACTTGAAACTTGTGGTAGTTGGTTATACCTCAGCATCTGAATTCCAATGGCTTTGGGTTATGTTGGTAGAGTGGGCATACCAAATTGGCTAGGCAAATGACCCTTTTGATGGCTTTCTGCGATTATATAGGAAACTGCATAAAGGTAGCCTCTTTCTTCCCATCGTTGGTTAATACAATATTTGCGTATAGGTTCTTTCATTCTAAGGGAGTAGCAAAAGTAACCGTATTTTGTTCCTAACTGATTATTCTCTTTTGTGTTATAGGATGTAATATCAGCTCCTAGACCTAGTTGTCCACCTGTTAGGAGGATAACTGCTACAAAGGATGAGGAAGACAATGCTTTGGAATATGGATTGCCATCTTCCCACACTCTTAACACAGTATGCTTATCTGGGTATTCACCCTTCCACGTTGTTCTGTACTTTTTCTAGTTGTCTTGGAGGAAAAAGATCTTGAAAGTATACCACGCTCTAATCCATTGTTTCAAGGGAAATATTGCTAGATTAGAAACATCGATTGTATGCCAGAAATTTGAACTGGATTCATAGGTAATCTTAATATTTCGAGAATATAGTCTTGTGGAGTTGAGTTTTGTGCTTAGATATCTCAAGTCTTGAAGGATTATAACAATTATGTAAGTTTGTGGTTTAATTTCTTGTTTGTTGGTCTCTTAACAAGTTACGTATTAGTTGTTATGATTCTTCATTACACCCTTGTAGGCTACGTTGCTCCAAACTTGTGTCCAAAAATCTACATAGCTTTTCATATCTCCTTTTATATTAGATTCAGTTTTGCTACAGTTCTATTGATTTCTCTTTTAAACGGCAATGCGCCAGGTATCTTTTGCATTATGTCCTATCTTATGCGCAAATACAAGATGTCTCCTTGCAATTCGTTGGATTTTCCATTGTTTGTGTACTAGTGAGCCTCATTGGTCTAGGTAAGTGCAATTGTCCTTTGCAAGTTCTTCGCAGCTTTGATTGTTTTCTCTTGTTGTCAACTGACAAATTGATATTTTATTTATTTGGTAGGAAGGATATACCTTGGCATGCACAGTTTAATTGACATCATTGGTGGCTTGTTTATTGGATTGGTCATTCTTTGTTTCTGGCTGACAGTCAATGAGTACATTGACAGTTTTATTGTCTCTGGACAGAATGGTAGGCGAATATCCAGTTTACATATGCAAAATATCCAATTCTAATTATTTGTAGACCTTTACATTTTTCCTGCCAGATTATCTTCAAGGCAATTAATTTACCTAAAATTTATATGCAGTGACAGTTCAATAACTTAATTAGGTAAAAAATTGAAAGACTAGCATATTCTGACAGGTCACCACACTGACAATAATTATTTCCATTTGTACGTTTACAAGTAAATGTATATACTCCATGGAACATCTGGAATGGGCTTTTGCATGCTAATCTAAATACCAAAATAGTGGTTAGAAACCAAGAGGCTTGGCAAGTTGCCAAGTAAGAACAGTTGGGAGGAAGGCCATAAAATTAGACATAGTTTACTTATAGAAGAGTAATACAGATTTGGCACTTCTAAATGTGTTCATTGTTGTGACCTTGTTCAACTGATATCATGGTAGCATGGATCACATCACATAGAGTTCCTTTTGGTTATCTACCTCGAGATTGAAAATTTTTCTGCCGGAAAACAGTTTTGTTGTTGTAACAATCATAAGTTTTTCATCAATCACTCTCTTCAGAATCATGGGGGCATGAGATACTGTAGAAAAGCTAGATAGTGCCTCAAAAACAATAGGACAGGAACGTGTAACAGTGGGATATTTCTTTCTTACCTAAAATGGACATTCATGGTAAGCTTCAGAGGGTGACCTTCTTCTCTCTTTGTTTAATGTGGATGCAAGGTATAATTCATTTGTATTGCTGATTTTTCAACTGTTTATCTTGGTGAAACAGGCCCTAATATGAGCAACATGGGTTTCCATTTAATGTTACATGGTTTATTTAAGTGACAGTTATATCCGATTCAGCTTCTGAGCATGTAGATATCAAGCCTTTGCATTTACTTTTAAGAATTGAGAATATTATGGGTTCCTTGACTCCTTACATTGCATGCACTATCTGATTTTCAGTTACTACATTTTGGGCTGCTCTTAGCTTCTTGTTTCTATTTGCATACCCAACTCCTGAGCTTCCAACTCCAAGCTTTGAATATCATGCAGCATTCGATGGTGTTGCATTTGGAATTGTAAGTAATCATTCTTCAATTTGACTCCAGATATGCCTGTTTTTTTAATTATATAGCTTCCTTCCTCAACTATATTACGTGTCCTCATCCAGTTGGAGCTAGTATCATCTTCTATAAAATGTTATTAGCATGGAAATATGAAGGTTGAAATCTATGTTGCTTGATACGTCAGAGATGAATAAATGGAAAGTAAACATTACTCAGGTTAGAATTAACAAGTTAGTGGAGATTGACTTTCTGATGTTTAATAGATAAAAAACGTGTCGAAAGTGAATTCAACATGGTCATTACTAACATCATTTAATACCTTGGTACAATGTACGAGGATATAGGAAGCAGAGGTACAATCAGAGTAAAGAAGAACAAAAATTGGTGGCTTTGAGAGAATACTGATCTTGAATTGAGGCAGGGGGATTTTCTAGGCGAAGAAAGTCTTATACTAGTGGCTTCTTTTGCATTACAACACGAGTGTTTATGCATCTATCCGTTAGATGGTGGCTTAGAGAAACTTGAGATGAGTAATTTAATTCCTTGACAAGAGGTAGAATAACGATGGAGAACATGACACAGTTTCATAGAGAAAATGTTAATTAAGATGAATTTATTTCATTCTTTGAGCTTCCAATATAATAGGTCATAGATGATCCGGCCCAATGTTACTACAGTTTCAAAATTGAAAGAGGACATTTTACTTTATAATGTTTTTCAGGTGGCGGGTATCCAGCAAACCTTCCATCAGTTCCACCATGAAGCTGTGCCTCGAGTATTTACACCACAAATCACAGTCCTGACGTTTTTGGGTAGAGTGCTTGTGGGAATACCAACAATTCTCACAGTGAAGTTCTGCAGCAAAGCTCTAGCTAGGCGTATTCTTCCCGTAGTATCAAAATCATTGGGGATCCCTATAAAATCAACTTGCTACATCCCTATGCTAAATGGTTCAGTAACTGTTAAAAACCAGCAACCAGGTTATATCAAGAAGCTGTTTTTCTTCACCCTCCAGGACTCATTTGATGTGGACACTGGCATTAGATTCCTTCAATATGCAGGCCTTGCATGGTCAGTGGTAGATCTTGTACCATCCGTCTTTTCTTATTTAAGCTTGTAATGTAATGACTAATGAGTATGATTAGTATTCTTTCTAGTAATGAGCAGCTTTTACGTATAATTCCAACTCCTTGTATACAAGTTTGTTAAATGAAAATAACACCAATTAAGCTAAACGGTGCCTAGTATATAAGCTGAAGACATCGTTTTTTATCATTAACAATGACAAATTTAATTTGCTCTTTACTCCCAAATTCCGGTAGCTCTATCCTCCACGTGAAGGACCTTCTCCTTTGTTGAGTAGCCCCTACAATAACAATGGAGCAAACATTAAATGGCAAGACGCTTGAAAGCCAACGGAAAAAGGCGAATTAGGGGTTAAATCAATAAGGATCTCCAACAAAATATTGATATTGTTAGCAAAATGAATATAGAGGATCTTTACAGAGAAAGAAGTAATACAGGTACAATGCATTCATATTCATTTCCTAAAAGAAGTTATTTTCTGGAAAAAGAAATCGAAATCCTATTCTTCTTGGACCATGATGTAAATACTTAGCTCGAGGGCCTATATAAAAGTATAATAAAGAAGAAGATTAGAGATGGTGAGTCTACCTTCTTTGAGTATGACAACCAAAACAATTTAGGGACTTTATATCTGATTCCAAAGCTCAAATACTCTAGACATATTATTTATGATAATGCTCTAGTTATGGATATAATACAAGCAGATCAATAGAAGTGCAATACAAGAGAAATGGCTATGGTGAAAGACAACATTCCAAATTGTTAAGCCTAACTTAGAGAAAATAGACAAGGTTAAATGGCTCATTCATAAATCTGGGAACTTCACCAACAATTCCTGCCAAGAGATATATAGAGCACATGGTCAGAAAGTTAAATGGCATAGATTGGTACAGAATGAGTTGACTCTCAAAAGTGTCTTTCATTGTGTGGTCAACCATAATGATCTATCTCAACACTAAGGATAGAAAAAAATCTATTTAAACAGCATTAATCCAATCTGCAATTTTTGCAGTTGGGAGAATGAGTGCGAGGAGCATCTCTTCTTCCAAGGCCAATTCACCAATAATCTTTGGAGGAGGATACTACGACTCTCTAATACATATTGTCAGGTTCAGGGCTGGACCAATACAGTTACATAGACTGCTTGCTGTGGATGCCTTCGTTGGGAAACCATATACTAGAAAAGGAAAGCTTCAGAATTGATAATCTCTTTTATTTTCAGTTTATTGTTTCCTATTCTTATTCCGTAGGTAGTTTAGAGATATAGTACTTCTATAATTATTATTCTTATTCCATAGGAAGATTAGAGATATAGGACTTCTATCATTATAATAAGACTGATCCTTATTTAAAGGAACAGAAAAGTTAGGAAGTCTACAGATAAAAGACTTCTACATCTGTAATATGACTGATCCTTATTTAAAAGGACAGAAGCTAAATAAAATGGCAGTTCAGAATTTAATCAAACATAAGAGGTTGGAGTTCTCTCTTATCAAACTCTAAGGTTTCAGTCTCCTTTGAATGAGTCTGAATTTTTATCCAAAATAGGTCGACAAAAGAACCGCAATAAAGGGAAGAGAGTTGAATTCGATTTCCCGGTCAATCGTCCGATAACTTGATCCTGTTCTCAAATATATAACAATTTGGTATCAGAGCCAATTACCATGAGTGATGAGATACGAGCATAGTTACAAGAAGAGTGGATTGTTACGGAATCAATTGTGGAAGCTAACTTTTTAAATTTGAAGGATCGGTTGGATAGTCACTTAGTACACATCACTCAACAATTTTAGGAACAGATGAAAAACCTAGTTTCGGATTTAAGCAAGACCACGATGGGGGATGGTTCGACTAGCAGTAATACGGTTTGACCAAGTCCCAAACCTGCACCACGATTGCAGGAACGAGCACAAGACCACCAGAAAGAGTTTTCGCAAATGGGGGAGCTGTTCCAAAATTCACAAAATTGGATTTCCCTACTTTTGATAGAACAGAGGACCCATTAATTTGGCTCCATCATTGTGAGCAATTTTTTGAAAACCAACACATCAGCAATGCAGACAAGGTGAGTTTGGCAGCCTTTCATATGTTGGAAGAAGCACAATTTTCTACTATCAATTAAAATTAGAAGGGCACATAACAAGTTGGCAGGAATTCCGTAACATGTTCACTACGATTTGGCCCACCAGAAGGTAGCAACCCGTTAGGCGACTTAGTTAGTTTGCGGCAAACTAGAAGTATAGAGTTATATCAGAGGCAGTTTCAAGAGAAATTAGCAAGGATTGGTGAATATATATTCGGGTAAATCAACATGTGGGCTTATTCATGACTGGTCTGGATGTCTCCATTCGACTGGATGCCTAATTACACAAGCCTAAAGATTTAGCCACAGCCATGAGTCTTGCTCGAGCTGTTGAAAAGAAGCAACAACTGTTACATGTTGGAAATAATTGAAGATGGCAAGGGCAGATTACTCGAGTGGGGTTTGGATCCTTGAATTCTCAACCACTAAATACCCAGAAAAATGCCAAAATCTCTAGAGCTTCAGATTCCTCAATAACCCCAAAACACACTTCTTTTATTAGGCGGTTACGCAGAGCTGAGATGGCAGATTGCCATTCAAAAGGGTTATGTTATGTAACACCCCACTCCCGCGTGACCCGAACCCGACATCGACGGTGATATCCGAGTCCGTGCCCCGCGAGGCGGCGT
>JANIHY010000004.1:45019362-45040183 GCA_027479065.1 Erythroxylum brevipes | reverse complement strand
CCGGACATTTTCTCCTAATTATTCCAGAAACTTTTCCTAAAGTTCACTGTCACTTTGCGATCACTCTAGTACAGTTCTAATTTCACTGTTCACACCCACTTTTCCATAATTCCCAATATATCATAATCCAATCTAATTATCTCACAAATTCGCAATTCAAAACATTTACAAAATCAAATGCCAGGAAAAGTCATGAATGCATGTACCTATATGTGCATGTACCAAATGACTCAGTCCTCTACAATCAGAGGCTAAATAAATGTTCACATCAGAAATATGAAATGCAATTTACTAGCTTGACCCAATTGACCCATATACCTTTCCCATTAGGGTCGGGATGTTACAGATAGCCCTACCCATGTCTTACGCATCACTAGGTACTACTGACACTTTTTCCATCACTATGCTATTCTCACAAGTCATCTTACTAGCCTATTGGAAGTTCAAGGGTTCATATGGAATATAGAAGTTCAAAACACATCTGATGCCTTAAAAATTAAGATGACCACTATATCATTCCTAGTCCTCCTAGATTTCTCTAAACCCTTCTAGTTCATGAAAAATGCCTCCGCCTTTGCTATAAGTGTTGTATTGTCACAACAAGATCACCCAATTGCTTTCTTCAGTAAAAAGATGACTCCTAACATGTAGATCACATCTACCAACAATAGAAAGTTACATGTTATAAAAGTAGTGAAAAAATGGCATCACAAGTTTCTTGGAAAAATTGTTTATTTTTATTTATAAAAATAGCCTAAAGCACATCTTATCATAAACTATTCATACCTCAATCCAAAAAAAATGGATCACAAAGCTTAGGGCTTTTGAATATGAGATTAAATATAAGCCAAAAAAAGAGGACAAGAATGTTGATGCTCTTTTACAAGTTGACTTACCTCATTTTACAACTTTGACGATGCCAACTGCCTACTAGCAAACACAGTTATGGGATCATTTCATATTTATAGATGAAGGCTTATAATTTTCAATCAAATAATGTTGGATCCTATTGGTATGTTCATTTCTCCATTAAAATGATCTAGTTTATTTCAAGCATCGCCTTTATGTTCCCAAGAAACTAACCTGCACTCAAACTTTCTTATTGAGTTTCATTCCTATTTGATAAAAGGGAATTTAGGTATCAAAGCCATATTGACTCATCTTACAGCCAATTTTTACTAGCCTGGGCATTAATACCTTACCTGTAAACCATATCTCTTACTTTAACCTTTATCAATAACATCCCATATCTGGGAAAACATTATAATATATTTTATCACAAACCTCTAAAAATTTAATTAGAAGACCACTATACCACCCAAGTTTACTATAACCTACATAGCCTCCATTTTATTGACTAATTCTACAAAATCTATAGCCTACTAAAGACTATAGTGAACCACCAGGTGTGGCGTGGTGGTAGCTCACCTTGTTCCTTAACCATGTGGTGGGGGGTTCGATCCTCCCACTCATAAGAATGTAACACATCTCGTAACTGACCATTTACCGCTTAGTGCGAGCTCCCTTGGCGAAGGGATTAGTCTCAGCATCTAGCAGGGATACCCTGGTTGCACAAAAAAAAACTAAAGACTATGGTATCCAACTGTGACTTTATTTTATAAAAGCCACTTATGACGTGAGCTTTTTAAATAAGTTGGAATAACCCTTCATTATAATAGTGCTTATCAAACCCCCTCACCCCCAATAATCAAACAGAGGTGGTCAATCGAAGCTTGAAATGTTACCTTAACTCTTTTACCACCAATGAACCAAAATAATGGACTTACTATCTATGCCTAGTCCAATTTTGGTATAACTTAACCAATTATTTCGTCATAGGAATGTAACCCTATGAAGCCCTTTTTGGTTGCTAATCCCATATTATCCCTACCTACTAAACCAATTCCTCCACATATGCTACAATCAATTCTACCTTAGCTACTAGTGCCTCTATATTCCAATAAATCAAAGCCATATTAAATAAAACCAAATAGTGCATGAAATGTCATGTAGATAAAAATAGATCAAAAAAATATTTAAACTAGGAGAATATGTATTCGTGAAACTCAAAGCTTACAGATAGACTTCGAAGAAGAGTCATGCTTCCAATAAGCTTTTTCATGTGTACTAAAAACCATTATGAGTTCTTTGATGCATCAAGTCAATGAATTACAAGTTCAAACTCCAAAAAATTTCTCAAATCCACCAAGTGTTCCATATGTCCTTATTATGTTCATGTTGTGGCACCCTAACACAATTTCCCTCACTGCTTTTAACAATGGATGATGAAGATGATTGAATTCTCATACTCGAGAGAATTCTTAACACTAAAAGGGTTTGATGAAATGAAATCTTGGCTGATCAGAGCTTGGTAAAGTGGTCTAGCTCTTCCATTAAAAATGCCACCTATGAAGATTCACAACAAATGATGCTTCATTATCCTTAGCTCTTCGATATAGAACAAGACATATATAATGTACTTCCTCACTTAAAGCTTTCAGATGATGCCTAAGGACAAGTTCATTTTGTAGGAGGGAATAATTGATAAGATTATAACTTCCATGAGAGCAGTTACATAACCTATATGTCCAAATCACAAGTTAGCTTATATTGAAGACTATATTTTTAAAAGTTCGATTAGTTTTAATTACTGTTTCTAATTATTGAATGTGGGAACTATTACTATTTTGACTTGTTCTTTGTACTTGTCTTTGAATTATGCATTAAGAGTCATGATTTAGAGTGTTAGTGGATGGTAACTTTCATAATGGTACCCTTAAATTTAGGAGTTTTGATTTGTATCTAAGTAGTCTTTTTTTTAATGAAAATGCTTGTACTTTGGTATCAAAAACATCCCTTCTCTATCTAAAAATAATTTCTTAGAAGTTCATTTCTCCCTCAAAGTAAAAACACATAGTTCACACTAACATGCTTTTAGATCATAAATATAGCATAAATATCTTAGTTGTTTTAGTTTTAAGGGAGAAGCTTTATATGCAAAATAAAAATGAAGGTTTGTGGGTTTAAGAGCTTTTGATCCTCTAGATATTTCATTATCTCGTTCGAGTAAAATAATAACTTTTTAGATAGTTCTATGTTGATTTTGGGTAGATATAAGTGGGTCTTTTTTTTTCCTTCAAATCTAGGTGGATTTATAATAGAAAATTAAATTGATGGGTGCAACAAATTCAAAAGAGGAAGCATATAGTTATGATTATTCTTTCCATGCAAATTCCTTTTAATGGAGACAACAAACATATTGTAAAAGAGTAATAAGGAGAAAAAGAGAGAGTAGGAACGAGATCTTCTAATTTTAAAGGTTTTATGATCTTTAAATATTTTTATTTTTATTTTTTATTTGATGTAGTATGAATAGGATACAAGTCGACATGTTTTTAATGAATTTACTAGTGCGACTTGCCATGTTGACACTAATAATTTAGAGTCTGATGATGTGAAATTTTTATGAAAAATTAAAAGTTAAAGTATTTTAACGCTAATTTTTTAAAGATTGAGTTAGTACTACAAAATTGATTAAAGTTTAAAATTCTTTAATAATTTACCCTAATAATAATAATAATAATAACAACAATAACAACAACAACAACAACAACAATAACAACAATAACAACAACAACAATAATAACAATAATAATTACTATTATTATTGATGTTGTTGTTGTTGTTACATATTTCTATCATATTATAAAATTATGGTTCTAAGGAAATTTAAATTTAAAAATTATAATACAAAATAGATGATTTTGCTTATTTATATTATTTTAACTTTTTTTGCTAATTTCGACTATATTGTTATCATTTAATTATACAAAAAACATCATGTATTGACTAAGTATCTTTACTTAATTTTTTATATTAATATAATTTTAATTTTTATTCTTCTAATATGCACCAAATACGTATAATATGTATTATAAATACATTATATATACTAAATCCATTAATATCCCAAATAGATATTGATTGTATAAAACACTTCTATCATGTATTGCAATTGTTCTCCATAACAATCGCATTCAAAAGTTGTCTTTTTTATTAGTCATTCTATAAAGTTAATATGTAAATGAATTTAATTAATAATTAAAATATTGTCATTCTAATATAGTGTTGCATCTTTTTAATGTACTGAAAAACAATGGTAGTATAACGAATGGTCAAAAAGGACCCTAACATTTATATCAAAATTCAAATTAGAACCTATCATTTTAACTCATTCAAAAGGAGCCATAAGGTTTTCCAGACATACCAAAATAACCCCAACTAACTATTTCTGTTAATCCTCCCTTGAAAGAAACATAGTTGGCATATTTTAATAATTTATCTATAGACCCATGCCATATATTTATCTTACGTCAATAGACCTAAGAAATTGAAAAGGAAATCATTAAGATGACAATGTTTGACATCACTTAGAAGTCTGGATTCATTATATATTCTCCATTTCTTTAATTTTCCTTAGAATAAGAGCAAGGTTATAAGGTACTCAAAAGTAATTAAAGATTTATTTTTTATATAAATGGGTGACCATAGCCTTCTATCTTCTTTAAACAATAGAGAATAACATAAAAATTTATTGGAACACTTTTTTGAAAAAGAAAATGAAAAACCTTCAATATGGTCAAAGTCAAGATAGGTTTTTTACTTCACAGCCAAAGGACCAGAGAGAAAGTTTCAAACAAATTTTCGCTTGGCTAAATAAATGGTTCGTGAGGCTCTATACCTTGACAAAACTAGCTCATTACCTAACTTAATGTCACATGTCACTAATGGTTATGAGCCTTACAATAGATCACAATTTCAATCACATGCTTGTTCTTATGTGACTAGCACCAATAACATAGCAAAGCTACCTAAGAATCGGATGAAAATTTCACCAAAATCTGGGCAAACTAACTCAAACACCTCTTAAAGTTCTTTCAACAACATCCTAGGGGGCTATGCTAGCTCTAACAATGGGATAAATAGTGTAACTGCAAACACTCTCAAGGGCTTCAACTCTTCCAATTCTAATGCCTCTCAATCTATGCATAAACTTGCTAATTTTACAACTGGGAACATCATCAGGGAATACATCTTTAAAATCATAAGATTGTTAATATTAAAATAAGCCTCTTTAAACAAGATTAAACATTCAAATTAAAAAATAAAGAAATGAATATAATTAGACCTAAGCATAAAAATAATTTGTCATATGTAAAGCACATCTAAAAGGTTAAGAAATGTTTATAAGATTCTAGAAGCATAAATTTTATAGGTAGTAATTAATAATAAACTCTAAGAAACTAGATATTAACATAAAAAGAAATAAAGGTCATATTAATATATAAAAAACAACCTTAGACAATCAACATTATCTATTAAATTATTTTAAAATATATGAAGATGTCAATTATATGGAACACATTTACTTGAGTTATGAGAAGATTGAAGTTGTTATTAATGGCCCCAACTTCATTCTCATCAAATAATTTAACTTGTTCTCGATGAATTTAAAAATTTTAACCATGGAGAACATTATAGAACCATGAATTTTAGTAAACCAGGCATTTTATGTGATTCAAATAAAGATCTTTTGATTAGTAAGAAAGGTTAGAAATTTAAAAGGAAAGGTCATTTTAGTCAGGTTGTTGTAAAAGGTGATGTAGCTTAAACAATGATTTGAAATGTTAGAAGTCTAAATTGAGCAGTTGTTGAAAGAAGAAAGAGAAGTCACTCAAGGTTGATTAAGGATCTATCCAACTTTTTACTAATGTCTAAGTTGTATGATTGTTTATTGCTTCATGTGTGGAGAGACCTGGTGAATTTTATGTCGGATAGATGGCACTTATATAAAGTGTTGTTTAGATATATTATGCAATCATTCCATTGCAAATTAGAGTTTATAAATTGAAAAGGACTTAAAATGGTGTTAAAATTTACTAGGACTATCCAAAGTTTATTAAGAGATGTTTTGACTATCGTCTAAGAGAGAATGTCAAAGGCTTTTCCTAAGATCAAATTGGTATAGCCATAGACTTTAGTGATTAGGAACTGGACACTAGAAGGAAGATGAGTGGCTTTAATACAAATGACCTAATACAAGGAATAGTTAACAAAATAACTGAAGAATTATGGTACCAAAAAATCACAATACAATCATTATAAGCTTAAGGAAAATTAATAATAGGTCAATTATCAAAAACATTATAAGAAATTTTTATTGAAGTGGTGAATTTTAACTGTTATTTTTATTAGACTGATAAAAGAGGCTATAGGATTTTAAACAATATCTTAACACCCAACAATTTGGAGGAATAATTGAGCCCTTATAATATTCTAAAAAAACTAAAATAAGTATAAGGTTAAATAATAGTGTTAAATTTTCTTCTAGATTTCTTCTTTTTTTCTTACCTTTGTCTAGAGAGTCAAATCCATAAGTTCAACTACTAATTCTAGGCTAGAGTTTGGTATATTGAAGATGATAAAATTGTTGTGAGAAAACAATTTATTTGAAATACATGCTGAAAAAATAAAAGGAGATTCTAAGGAGTTACCCTTGTTAGGAAGCTTGTAAGAAGGGAACAAATGACTTGATCATACAGGTCTATAACTGCTTGATTGGTATTTTGTTGGGCTGGGGATCTGGTCCCTAATCAAGGAAAGGTGTTGGAGGGTCCAAAGTTGCTTGAGGTTGCACTTGAGAGATCTATATTGAGGGAGGTATATCTCTATATAGAGGTCAATTCCTTGTAAAATCTACTTTTTACTTTCTTTATAGTTAAAAACTACAAAAGGCTCAAAATTCATGTTTGGGTTAGTCTAGGGCTTTATAAGTAGTTGGAATTTTGGGCTTGTAAAAAGGATTAGGGAATTCAGAAGCCAGACGTTTGGTGTTTCCATCCATAACAAGGTTGAGGTTTGTGTAGCAACAAGGAGAGGAGATAGGAGGAAGGAGGCTTAGAGGGGAGGGGGAGAAGAAAAGACTAAAAAAAATGATCAGAGCATATTGAAATCACAAACAAAGAGATAATCAATCTTAAATTGCTTAACATTTTGAGATTTTTTCAATTTAGTGTCTAAACTTTTAAAATTTTCAATTGAGTGACCAACCTTTTAAAATATTAACAATTCAGTTCAAAATGATAGTTTTTGTTGATGTGGCTAATAAATGGACATCCATGTGAGATTTAATAGACATGTCATATCATTAAAATAACCTTTTGACCTGATTTGTATATGTTTTAGAAGGCTAGTCACCAAATTGAACACTTTAAAAAGTTTGGCACTAAATTGAAAAAATCTTAAAAGGTTAGACACATTTGAATATGTTATACCTAAAAAAATATCAAAAAATATAGGAGACTAAAGGACAAAACATAATGGAGATTATAAAAAGGAAAACTTAGGAGGACCATAACTTTAAAAGAATATGCAATAATAAGAGAAAGAAAATAAGAGAGAAAGCAAAAAACAATAACCTTAAAAAAGAGTAACAGAAGAAGTGTCTTTAGAAAGAAGGTTCTAGAAGAATAGAACTTTAAAGTCAAAAAACATATGATGAGAAATAGAAAAAGTGATAAACTATAAATTGAGGAAAAAAAGACCTGAAGGAAGATGAAGAAAGGTTAAAATATAAACATAAAAAATAAATACTAAAATAAAATATGTAAAAAACATAAAATTTAAACTTTAAGAGTGTTGATAAATTAAAAAAACTAATATCTAGTAGATAATGATCCCAATAAAATGGGAGAATCTTATCCTAGATTTATGATAAGATAAATTAGCACCTAAGTAGTTAAGATGTTATAGATTAGTAGAGATAAGTAGTTAGAATATTGATTCTATACTAGATGTATTTTAGTTAGGATATTGATTCTATACTGGTTGTATTTTTTGTAATTATGGTGCACCAGTCAAGGAATAAAATGAAAGAATTGAGTTTTAGTTTTCCTATTCAGTTTTGTCAATATGGTATCAAAACAGTGATACCTAAGCTTTTCCTTTCTCGTTGTTCTTTATTTGAAGTTTTGCTTAAATAGCATAACCTTACACTTCTCTCACCGGTGTGCTACCACCGGATGTCTAGCCATCAAAATCCTTACATGTGAGTCAGTCGACACGTTCAGGCACATGTGACAGTGTCCTCACCTTTGACCAAGTTCGCGGACTTCACATCTTATCCTCCAGTGATCTTGAAGGCCTGGTTCTTTAAATTGCTATTGTCCTCCTCTTGCAACTGTTGTCTCAATCTGTTCTCCATTGCTGTCCTAATTTGCGAGTTTTTCACAGGTAGGTTTTTTGTTAAATCATGTCAATTTTGTTTGTTTCGTCACTTTGCTAGTGGGTTTATGTTGTGCCATCATTTTTTGTTCTCTATTTGATCATAAATTTCAAGGCAACTATGGTGGGTTTTAGTTCAACTTATTCCGATGATAGTAGTGGGGTGACTTCAGGAGGAGGAAGTAGCATACTTGCATCGATTGTTCTATCGAAAAACACTTTCTAAATCACCATTCATAAGTTGAATGAAAAAAAAAAACTTGAATGGTGCCTCTCTCTCCTTCCCTAAAACTCAAAGATGTCCTTTATGTTCCTAACTTATCATATAACCTCTTATTCGTAAGCAAACTTACTTTTAATTATAATTATCAACTAATTTTCTTGTCTTCTCATTGTGAGTTTTAGGATATAACATCCAGGAAGACGATTAGGGATGTTGAACAAAATAGTGGCCTCTATATTTTTTATAAAGGACAAACCTTTAGAAGGCAAGATCAATAAACTTGTTTCAATTATATTTCAATTTATAGTACCAACGAAGTTATGCTATGGAATTGTTGATTAGGCCATCCAAGTTTTCACTATTTAAAGCATTTGTTTTCGAAGTTATTCATAAACCCTTTAATGTTTCAATATGAGTCTTGTGAATAAACAAAACATCGTCATGCATTTTTCCCACCATAACCTTACAAAACTTCACAACCATTTATCATGATCCATAATGATGTTTGGAGTCCTTCTAGAGTTACTACATTGTCTAGGAAATGTTGGTTTATTACATTTATTAATGATCATACTAGAGTCATCAGGATCTTTGTCTTAAGAAAAATTGATACTGAAAGAATCTTTAAAAACTTTTATAACATGATTCAAACACAATTTCAAAGTAAGATTAAAAAATTTCGAAGTGATAATGAGAGAATTTTTTAACCATATGTTGGGAATTTTTTTTGCTGACAAAGGAATAGTTCATTAGAGTTCCTATAATAATACAACACAATAAAATGTGGTGTTGAAAAAAACAAACAACTTCTTGAAATATTTAGAGCATTTATCCTTCAAACAAAGGTTCCTAAATATCTTTGGTGGGAAGCAATTCTAACAGCCACCTATTTAATAAAAATATTGCCCACTTGGATCTTTAATTACAAAACACCAATTCAGGTTTTTACTAAGTATTTTACAACTACTAGACTCATTACAAACATTTCACCAAAAATTTTTGTAAATTGGCTTTTGTTCATTACCATGATTCCAAACTTTCAAAACTACAGCACATAAATGCATATTTGTAGGTTATCCCACTAATCAAAGGGGACAAATGGTTTGATCCAATTTTAAAAAGGGTTTTTGTATATATGGGTGTTACTTTCTCTTAAGGAACTTGATACCATAATAACTGTCGTCGTCAAGGGGAGCAAAATATCAGTTAAGATAAGTTCTTAAATGATTCAGATCTTAGGTTTAAATTTGTTCAAAGTGATACCTCTTATGATCATTCACAAAAAGACAACACAAAATTATTGGAAACAAATGAAGTAAATATTGACAATGTTGGATTGGTTAATAAGTAACCTATGAAAATGCCATCACAAAATGATAATACTGGAAACATGGAGATAGATTAGAAATGGTACAAAGGTCTTGTATATTCAAAGGAACATTTAGTACAAAAACAAAAGGCCACTCTTTTGCAACATCCTCGCGAGTCTAACCAAAGGTTAGATTAAGAAAATCATGATGTTTCGACAAATGTCCATACTTCTAAAAGTATTCCTGTAAGTGACTCTACGCTAAACTCTTCTTCTCAAATTGATCTCCTTATAGCTCTTAGGATAGGAATTCAATCTTGTACCCAACATCCTCTCTCCAACTTTGTGACTTACAAAAGTATTTCACCCATGTATTATACCTTTATTTCATAAGCATCTAGTATTCCTATTCCTAACAATATTCTGGAGGCTATAAAAGTTCCTAGGTGGAAAGAAGTTGTTTCTGAAGAGATGAAAGTCATAGAAGAGATTGCAACTTGGGAAGAAGTCAATCTACCAAAAAAAACGTTGTTGGAAGTAAATGGGTATTTACCCTAAAATTCAAATTATGATGGTTCTTTAGAGAGGTACAAGGCTTGGCTAGTTGCTAAAGGCTTTACCCAGACATATGATATAGATTATTATGAGACTTTTTCACTAGTGGCAAAATTAAACACTATTCAAACCCTCATTTCAATTGTTGTAAATCTTGATTGACCTCTAAATAAGTTAAATGTAAAAAATGCTTTCTTGAATGGAGATCTAGATGAAGAAGTATATATGGAGCCTCCCCCTAGATACTCTAAAAAGTTTGGAACCAAGGTATGCAAATTAAAAAAATCCTTGTATCATCTTAAGAAGTCTCCCAGAGTATGGTTCAAAAGATTCACAAAGTTTATTAAAGGTCAAGGTTATTGTGAAGGACAATCTGATCATTTGTTCACTAAAAGATCCACTAATGACAAAATTTAAGTTCTAATTGTCTATATGGATGATATAATTTTAACTGGAGATGATATAAAAGAAATGAGGAAATTTAAGTTAAGTCTAGCCAAGGAGTTCAAAATTAAGGACTAAGTAAGCTAAGATATTTTCTTGGAATGGAAGTAGAAAGATCAAAAAAGGAAACTATGGTTTCACAATAGAAGTATATTTTAGATCTCTTAAAGGAGACTAGAATGAGTGGATACAAGCCTTCAGAAACTCCAACAAAGTATAATGTCAAACTTGGAGATGTTAAAGATCGAATCCCAATAGATACAGGAAGGTACCAGAGATTAGTAGGGCACATGCATGACTTGATATTTCCTTAGTTATACGTATGGTTAGTCCATTTATGCATTCCTATATGAGGAGCATCTAGAAGCTATGTATAGAATCCTTCAATATTTAAAGGGCACTCTCAGAATGGGTCTTTTTTTAAAAGAAAGAAAGAAAGTAGAGGAGTGGAGTTCTATATTGATGCAGACAATGCAGAATCAACTATTGATAGAAGATTAACATCTAGATATTGTACATTACTTTGGGGCAACTAGTTATATGGAGATATAAGAAATAAAGTGTAGTTGCTAGAAACAGTGCTGAAGCAAAATTTAGATGAATGACTCAATATTTATGTGAAGTTCTATAACTATAAAGAGTTTTAGAAGATCTTCAAAATTCAGCAAGCTTTACTTTATAATATGACAAAACATGTTAAGATTGATAAGAACTTCACTAAGGAAAAGCATGAAGCATGAATAATATGTATATTCATTCCAACAACACAATAAGTTGTAAACATATTAACTAAAGGGTTGTTAAGACCAATATTTTAAAAAACTGGACCGAACATCGAACCAGTTAAAAGAAAGGTTTAAAGGTTTAACCATTATTAAATCATTATAAAATCGGTATATAATAAATAAGAAGTAAAAATTATAACACTAATTAAAAATAAAATAATTTGTGATATAAGAGTTTGAAAATTTAATTAAACAAGCTTAAAAAATTATATAAAAAATCAAATGAATCTAACTTTATTTTATGACCTTTTACTTAACAAGTTAAGTGATTGCCTCTATTTAGAAGACTAATCAACTAAACTCAATATTCAAGAAGCCATATTAAAATAAATAGTTAAAACATCAAACCTTTTACCTTGTTTTCATGTGGCAATTCCCAAACTCACATTAAATCTATTATATGGGAAAAAGGTTGATAGAGATATACCTAAGAAATTTCATATGACAAAATATTCTATATACAAAATAAAATGGCGGATGGTACCTTTGCTAAAGGGAAAACCTATTGCATTATGATTGTAACCTAATGTCTTGAAAGAAACAATCTTAAAGATTGTTCCAAACACGACTACAAAAGCCACATTATAGAAATTATCACCTAATTTTGCAGAGGTTTTCTAGTAACACTCAGAAGCTTTTGAATTACTTTAAAAATATGTCAACTCAACAAAACTGTCATGGTAGACATAATAGTTAAGCTCGCAAAGGTAGAGAAACAACCTACCTATTGCCCTTGCTTCCATTGCCTATATCTTCCCCTATACACCCTTCATCCTCATCAAGGCATTCTTTATCCTAAACTCTAATTCATTCCCATGATTCTTTGCAAAATCTATTTGAACCCCAAATCTCATCGTTGATGATCTGGAATGTTGCCTCCTTAGGAATGGAGTTCTCTAGCATCTGGAACCTGGGACGTGAGGCTCAGACATATCTAGAAGCCAACCCTTTGAAAATTGATCTTGTCGTTCACATAAATGAAAAAAAAAAAACTATAACACTAAGTGTTGCAAATTGCTCAGGCCAAAGATTCATTGAATAAAACTCCACTGAACTTAAAGTCTTAGACGCAACAAACTTTGGGATCGCCCCTGGGTAGCCCGCAACAAACTTTGGGAGATTATTTGGAAATGGGCTGGCCCACAACAGATCAGATCATTTCTTTGGATAGCCTCCAATCAGAAACTTCTGACTAATCAACTGAGAGTGGTGCGCCATATTGCTATCGATGATCAATGTTCGATCTGTGGCAGTATTGAGACTACGCTTCATGTGCTACAGGACTGTCCGAGGGCAGGTGCGTTGTGGCGTAACTTCCCCCATGCGGAGCTCGGTTCGAGTTTTTTTGAGCAATCATCGGAGGAGTGGTTGGCTTTTAACCTGAGCAAGCCCAATCTGCTCCACCAGGCTGAGTGGGCCACTATCTTCGAGGTCGACTACTGGTTCCTTTGGAAGTGGCGTAACTGTAAACTTTTTGAGCCTGGCTTTGTTTGGCCGGTCACGGGTCACCGTGTCATCTTGGACTACGTGGACTGGATTCGGTGTGCCCGAGCGTTCGAAAACCGTGTTTTCCCGACTCAGACCGCTCCTGTGGGCTCCCTAGTAGCCTGGACCAAATCCCCGGAAGGTTGGGTTAAGGTTAATTCTGATGGAGCTGCGAAGCCTGGCTCCTCCCAGGCGTCTGTGGGTGGCTTAATCCGTGATTGTCACGACAACTGGTGTGAGGGGTTTCAACAAAACCTCGGTCAGGGCTCGCTGCTCATGGCGGAGCTGTGGGGTGTGTTTTCCGGCCTTTCGCTGGCCTAGGACTTGGGTTGTCGCAGAAGTGGACTCCTTAGAAGCTATTAATATTATCTCCAATCCAAATTTTGTTCTCGTTGGGGATCTTTTTTTGGTGTTAGGTATTCGGGAGCTCCTGCTTCGGGACTGGGAGATATATTTCCAGCATGTTTTCCGGGAAGGCAATCAGTGCGCCGACAGTTTGACTGCCCTTGCAGGACTTCGTAGCCCTGGTCTCCATATCCTCCAAGAGCCACCTTTAGGTGTCCAGGAGCTCATCCGTAACGATGCTCACGGTGTTATATATTTACGCGCTCTTAGCTAAGCGTGTGTTTCTCCTTTATATTAAAAAAAAAAGTCTTAGAAAGTTGGTGATTTGGTGTTGGACTTGTATGACGAGCAGTGGTGAAGAAGGATAGATTTGACTAGCAGAGAGTGACAAGAGAATAGAAGAGAGGAGAGAGGGATGCTAGAAAGGACAAGTCAGAACCTAAGAGAGGAGAGAAGGACCTTAATATTCTCAGTTAATGCAATTTAAAGTAGCCACGCAGTCCATAATTGTTCACGAATCCAAAGTTTGAACCTCCGCCGTTGCAGCTCTAAGAGACAACTTAAATCCCAACAGCTATTTCATCACGAAGAAACTCATCCCTAAAGTGACTACAACTCTATGAGAGAAATTGCATTTTAAACTCAAAACAACCACCTTTACTTGGAAGCAATGAGATCTGCAAAAAGAAGATGGTGAAGAGAGTGTAAAGGCGAGGAGAGTTTTTTTTGTAAGTTTCGGAAGTTTAGGTATATAGACCAACTGGTTCGAGTGGTTCACTAATAAACCGACCAATTCTTAAATAAAGTGGCTGGTTTTTATATATATAAGTTATTAAATGAAACCGAACAACTATCTGGTTCAAACTATTTTCAAACGAATTGGTCAATTCGATTTGATTTTTAAAATAAGTGATTGTCTTTTAGTTTTAACATCTACAAACCTCTGTTACAATAGCAATAGCTTAAGATCCTACTACTCAATCCTCAAGACAACTATTTAGTATTTCCCACCCAAACTATCCGGAAAAAAATATCTACAAGATTGGACAGATTAAATTTTCATCACCTAAAAGAACTGCTCCTGGCACCAGCAAGGCTAGACAGGTCCCTCCTCTTCTGACCACTTGGGACATTCAGAAGGCTCCAAAACAATTTGGTTGGCAGATACAGTCAATGGCATGCATTAGCTTTCTCCGCGGACCAACTGCATCTGCACCCATATCTTTCAACTTCTTCATGGTTAAACTCACTAGCTGAAACTTACTGACATTCTTCCCATGAAAAATCTTCACAAACTGACCTAATCCAAGAGATGTTAACCATCTACTCAATCCCCCAGCTTTCTGAAGCTTCCTCTCAACAAGTGATGCCCTTAATCTTTGATTTAGCAACATATGCCTTTCAAGGGAACTGCCCGGTCCATGCCATAGTCTAGGCTGTTTTCGGATGCTTGATACTCCAAGGATATGATGAGGCTTTAAAGCATCTGCTACATCTGGATTTTCCAATTCCTTATTGATATTTGATCTTGGCAACTTGTTTAATGCAGATGAGTGTCGAACCGGAGCTGTTCTGGTTGATTGACAATTTCTATTAGGAGCCATTGATGCAGTGTTATCTATCTCATCAACAGATGGCTGCCTGGTACAGGTCTCAATCAGGTCTGTTGATCTACAATTTGCTGATTTTATAGGCATGGCTATTAGCTTGCTTGGTCCTGGATCTGGGGATGGAGTGTTTCTCACATCTGGTAAGGGAGGTATCAGAATGGTGACCCTTTGTTTTTTAATTATAACCCAACCATCTTCTCCATGCAAGTCAGAGTCACTAGCATTTCTATTCTTGCTTGCAGGCATTGCCAACTGTTGTCTTTCTTTTGGTTTTCTCATTAACTGAGAATCTGCCAAATAGATACCACATCAGTATATAATTCATTTGGACAAGCGCAACCAAAAAGAAGAAACATTGAAAATAAACTAACCACGCAAGAATAATTCCGATTAAAACAAAGTAATCAGTCTTTTCTCGAAGCACGGTAAAACACTCAGTTCATGACTTATCCAGAACCTGGAGAGAGACACTACCCAGAAATTTAGCTCCTTCAAAAGAGCAAAAGAAATAAAAAATAAAAGGGTCCCATTTCTTGACATTCATATCCGATGAATATCAGTAAACGTTGGGCCAATGTTACTAAACTAAAAGAACACATTACCAGCAGAATTGATGATAAAATCATGAATTCTTTATACTGGCTGTCATGTCTAATAAAAGTTCTTTCTTTGCAGATCTTACACTATTTAACCTTTCTCAGTGCGTGCAGCAAATATAATTATAACATAGAATTTTAACATTATCACTGAGGCAAGAATCCTCTCAGAGCAAAGAACGTAGCTGAAAGGTTATAAACCCCTGAGAGCATATCTGGAAGGTAGAAATTGAAAGAAAAGGGCTCAGAACACAAAAAATCTACGAGTAATGACTACCTAACAGCTAGTCTCAATCCTCATAGTAATCCATTAAGTTCAAGTTAGGCGTAGATAATGAGTTCAATCAAAAGAGAGCTTCAGCGATTGCAATCACAATATTTAATCAAAAAGCTTCAACAAGGCCAAAATCGAATAATAACCACAAACTCGATAAACCCAGAAATACCTGACCTACTCATGAATTTTAACGATTGAGAAATGAAGCAGTGGCTGCCCTACAATACTTGTAATGATTACATAAATAGAAGGAATACAGTAAACACGCTTGCGTAAGGTTCGATCGATCTCATATTTTATATACTAAGTTTAAGCTCCAATAACAACTAGGTTTAGTTGTTTGATAATCATAGATTTTTCACCCAAAAAAACGACAAAAAGGAATTAGGGAAAAGGTGAAAAAGAAATTAAACAGAACAAATAGCAAATACCGAGATAGAGCAGAGAAACTAGCTCCTCGGTTGATCAATCTCAGAGGCAGGCACAATGAAGTTAAGAAACAGGACAGTGAACAATGGCCCTTAAGATAGGAGTGGAATCCAAATAGGCCGAAGTTCTTTAGATTCATTGGGCTATTTTTCAGTAACATTTTGTTCTTGGTTCTTATTTACAGGGATACAGACAAAGAAGGCCCGATACTGGATCCAATTAAAGGTTCAATTACATTTGGTGTCCGAGAAAAAGGCGGGTGTCTGTTGTGATTCGAACATAATAATAACAATTCACAAAAATACTACATTCAATTTCCGCTTTCTTCTCGTCTCGTTACTTCTCTCGAATTCCTAAATCATCGAATGCTCTACCCTTCTATCAATTTCTCATTACTTCCTTCTTTTTCATTTTTTCTCTTGTTTTGGCAATTGATTCTGTGCATATTCCAAACCCATTTTCTTTTTCCAAGTAATTATTTGATTTTTTTTCATCTTCTTTCCCCTCGATATTGAGTGGGTTGTTTAAAGGGTTTGTTGGGTTACCTGAGATTTTACTTGTGTCTTGATCTGATTTTTGGAACGATGAAATTTGGAGAAACGTTCCAGGAGTACCTCCACGGTGATCGGGAACAGTTTTTGCACAAATGCTCTCATATTGAGTATAAGAAGCTTAAGAAAGTCTTGAAAAGATGTAGAGCTTGTCAAGCATTAAACAGGTCCTGCAAAACTAAGCTACATCAAGGAAAGTGTCAGTGCGAATCTTGCCCAGGTAATTTTTCACATTCAATTTTGTGAGTGTTTTGATGTTTGGGATTTTGTTGGAATTTATAGTAATGAAGGTTTATGGGGTTTTGTAGTTTGTGATGAGATGTTCTTTCCTGAATTGACAAAAGAAGCTTCAGATATAGTTGTCTGCTTTAGTTCCAGAGTTAAACATCTACTCCATCTTCATATTGCCAATGGTGTGCAAGGATGCATGCTGCGGCTACTTCATTGTTTCAGTAATAATCAACAGGCTATGGTTCAAGAAGGACGGATCTTGATGGAATACATTACGATGAATGCAATTGCTATCACTAAAATCCTGAAGAAATACGATAAAGTACGTGGATTCTGGTAATATCATTGCTTTGCTATTTTAATTTATGCTTACCGCGAAATTGAAGAGACTTTTATTATCTCCAAATCCATTTTAGGTACATAGTTCTGCCAGCGGGAAGATTTTCAAATCCAAGATGCGAACTGAACATATAGAATTGTTGCAATCACCTTGGCTTATGGAGTTGGGAGCTTTTTGTCTGAACTTTAATGGATTGGTTGATGGAGAGTTCAGTAACTCTTGTGGTCACTTTTCCTGTGATCTTAATACTACAGAGCCTGTTATGACCCTGATACTACCTAATAATACAAAGCTAGAATATAGTCTCACTTGTGCCATTTGCTTGGTAAGAGATATCTTCTAAAGCATTCCAAGCATAAATGTAAAGTAGATGGACGCATTTCAATCATCCTAAATTTTTCCTGTTCATCTCTCAGGAGACAGTATGTAATCCGTATGCTTTGAGCTGTGGTCATCTGTTCTGTAGATTATGTGCTTGCTCAGCTGCTTCTATGCCAGTGTTTGAAGGACTTAAAACTGCAAGTCCCGAAGCAAAATGCCCTGTCTGCAGAGAGGTTCTGGATTATTTTATCAAAATGGAAAATTATGTGATTTTACAGACTGCTTTGCGGATACACATTTTTGACACAGATCTAGAGTAACATAACAGACTCATTTATGTGTATGTTCTGAATCCATTCATGCATGCAACTCATGAAGAAGAATCTATTTTCAATAGGGACCATCTGTGCTTGAGAAGTAAAAGACATAAAACCATCTCGAATTCTTAGACCAATTTAATTTCTTTATCATTAAATAGTTAATACAAAATTAGTCAATTCTATGCTTCCAGAAATATAGCAGGTTGTGAACTGCAAATTTTGGAATATATTGATGGCCTGCATCCCTAAGATGGAATAATGATCAATATATTCAAAAAGATCTGTCGAGATTTTCAAGGGGTGGCTATTCAACTTCTGTAATGCCTCTTTGATTTAGTCAATTAGTGAAACTTTGTAGTCATTCCTTTTACAGGTCATTTTCCTTGATGTCTGAGATACATTTATCCTGCCAAAACCTATTGCTCATATCCACGAAATGTTGAATAGAGCAATGGGTCCTGTTGATGGTAACCAAATTCCACCCTACTGTCTCAAATTTGGTTAGTGCTTCTAGATATGTAGATGTCAACGATAACAAAAACACTATATATGTTTAGTTTTCTTGGGGAAACTACTTTAGATCAGAGGAGGACGATTGAAAGAATCAGCATCAATCTTAATTTTTCTTCAAAGATCTTCATGGTCTTAACTCTGTTGGTGGATTGCTATACCTTTTTTTGTTAGTTCACGCCTTCAGTGATTTCCTGCCACAATAAATAAAGGGCTAAATAAAGACAAGGAACCCAAAACATGATCAACTATTACCTTTTGCCACAAGAATATGACACTTGTCTGCTTTGGTGAATTGCCAGATTCTAGATAATTGTACATAACACTTTGCTTTCGAGAAATGCTTGATTTTGACGACAGTATCTAGAAAGTCAAAATCTCTAACAGTTATCTTTCTAGATGATTTCTAACAATTGATACCTTGCATTTTAATCCCTGACTTTGGTTCACTGGGTGCAATGAATATATAGCTCTATCAACTGAGATAAAAGATGCAGCCTTCATTTGAGTGTTGCAAATTTATCTTCATTGTTTGCTGCCATGGCTGGATTGTCCAGATGTTGTGTTGGCATCCATTTTTGGCTGCTGTAAGGTATAGTTGCACTTGTTTGTCATAATTAACCAGTGTTACAAAGGTTCTGTTATTTGCAAAGGAAGTGAATGCATGCATCAAAAACAGAAATTCCTCTGCTGCCAATATCTTTACCAAATTCTTTCAGGAAAGCTTTAGTGAGAGTGGATTTAATTTAATTGAATCAGCCGTACTTATTGTTATTTTCTTAATTTTCTCTCTCATGCAGACTGGGGTATATGGTAATGCGGTCCACATGCTAGAACTTGGTCTGCTATTGAAAAACAGGTGAGGACATCAAAAGGCCATGCTCTTCTTTGTCTTCCCTCAGTGCTAGTAATGGTATGCACATGTATGTATGACTGGTAAATAAGCTTTTCTACAGATGTAAAGATTACTGGAGGGAAAGGATGGCTGTTGAACGTGCGGAGCTGACAAAGCAGGTGAAGGAGTATTGGGAAGCCCAAACCAGATATTCTATTGGTTATTGATTATTTAGTTCAATATACAACTCTTGTGACGTTAACGATAGAGGACTCATCTGGCTTTTATATTAGTTAAATAAAAGAATATGCTCGGTATGTTTTATGAAGAAAGTCAAGTCAGTCTTACCATGTATGCCTTTGGAGTTCAGAGTTCGTCCAAAAAGAAGGAATTAGTTATCCTTTGTTCTTTAATTCAATACAAAACAAATCTCTTTTCTTTAACTTATTCAGATAAGAAGCCTAGTTAGGAATCTTGAATGACTTTTTCTGGAATGATTAAAAATTAAGAGTTTACGGCAAAGGCTTTCTCTTAGCTAAAATTGTGTATTATTAGACTTTCTCATATATCACGTTTGCGGCACTTTTTATGGGTATTACTGTTATTATATAGTTTATGACAAATATAACTTCTCAATCGCGAATGTATTGTAAAAGTTGGACATATATATCCAGAGACTAATCGAACCACAAATTAGCTAGCGAATCATATCAGGTCTTTAGATCTTAGTATTTATTGTTATTAATACTTGCCTGTGAGTTGCTTTAACATTTTAGTAAATAATATAGCTGGGGTTTCCTTTTTCTGATTGATAGCATAATACGTGGATTTTTTTTCTTATGATATAAAACAAATAAGGTAGACAGCGTTCCCTATTTTCTGACATGAATTGTACTTCATTATGATACACGCAAAATTAGAAATACATAGAAATATATCTATTGTTATTATGACAAAAAGAATAAAAATAATCACAATATTCACATCTTAATAAGTTAAACTTTAAAAATTAAACTTTATCTTTTTTAACGTTTAATTTAAAATTTAAACATGACAGATATTTGATTCCGTTAGTTATTGTAATGTCATTAATGACGTGACATAAATATATTATTTTTAAATTTAATTTAGGCTAGACATTAAAAATTAAACTTTATCTTTTAAAAGTTTAATTTAAATTTTAAATATTTGATTCCATTTATTATTGTCATGATAGTGTTATGTGTTGACAACAATGTTATTAATACTGTATCGAATTTGGTATTAGATTACATTCAGATATAATATTATATTGATACTGGTACTGGTAATGGCACTGGTCAATACCAGATACCGTTTCGGGTATTTTTTTAATTTTATAAAATAGTTCCGT
>JANIHY010000004.1:44949820-44960623 GCA_027479065.1 Erythroxylum brevipes | reverse complement strand
TTGAACAAGATCAGTGAGAGGCTTTACACAAGTGCCTTTAACAAAACCAAGCTTATTCTTCGCAATCAAAGAAATTTTAGCAAATCTTTGCCATTGATTGTAATTATCACCATTCAATTTTTTTGTAGTAAGACTATGAGTCGAATGATCAGAATTGTGAATATATAATTCACTATTGACATTAATGACAGTTGAAAATTAGGAATGAGCTTCAGTAGACATATCCGAAAACGATTAACAAACAAATATTCAGAAGCAAAGAAGAACAATCAAGATTGATGCTTGAAGTGAGTAATCACGAACACATTCAAGAACGCAACAGAAAAACGTTGAAGAAGAAGAACCTAGTCTGTAGCTCTGATACCATGATAAAACCTGGAAACTAGAAGAAGAAAAATGGTGTATGCAAGCACGAAATTAAACTCTCACAGTATCGAGAGCAAATTTTATATCATCGTCTGAAATAATATCCAGCTCTATTTATAGAGCTGAAATATGCAGTCCTTTACAAGTTAAGAAAGCCAAAACGACACATAAAGAAAATATATATACTTGAAAGAAAGAGCGGGAAAAAATAAACACGTGGTGTCAACAACCTTTGGATCAAGTTGACAGATTATGGAGCTCGTGTCTAGTATAATGTTCACATTTTTTCCAATATCTAAGTTAAATTCAAAATTCAACCAATTGGAATTAATTTTGTTAACTTTGGAAGATACATTGAGGCGAACCATTTTTACCATATCTAATGATACTATAATTTTATGGACTACGATTTCTTTTTTATTTTTATAAATTAAAGATAATTGTTTCTAATAACTTTGTGATTAAAAATGAATTTAAAATTGCAAATCTTTATGAGTAATAATAACGTAATCAAACTTGTGATCGTAATAATATACATAAATTGTTAAAAATATTTAATAAAACCTAATTTTGGATGATAAAATTATTCCATAATCTTCTAGTTTCTATACTATAATCAATATATTAGTTACAAAAATGCTTTTTAAAAAATAGCTTCTCAAAGAGAGAGAATAAGTAGAGATGATAATGGATTTGGGCGAGTCAAGTTAATTCTCCAAGAGTGTAGCTTGAAGTTCAAACATATCAAAGTTGTATGGCTTGAGTATAAAGTTTCCTAATATGATATTGTTTTGGTGACCTATTTCTTAAACTTAAGTCTAAAATGACAGTGTTTTAAAATTATTTTTTAAAAATAGAAGATGAGGGTTCAATTATTCATATTAGTTTTCATTTTCATAATTAAACTCGATCCAAATTTTGATTAACTTAAATTTGGTATGTTAATTTTAAATTAAACTGACAAGTTTTATGTCATCCATAAAAACAAGAATATTTTCTAATATTATACAAAAAACAAAAATGGTCATAAAGTAGAGGGTTAATTGTAAAAAAATTTAAATTTTACTTAATTTTGTAAAATTTTAAAAAGCGATGTTAAAATATTTCAACTTTTAACTTTTAACAAAAATAAATTGACATTAAATTTTCTCAATGCGAGCGACGTGATGAACCATGTCATATTATTATTTTTTTCACGTAATTGCTACATGTTATATTTATGTCACATATAAATTTCATTATTTAACAAATTAAAAGTCAAAAACTCTAAAATAGTTGTGCACCCTTGAGACTTTTTAATCTATAATCATTTTAAGATATTTGATATTTTTAATTTATTAAATAATAAAATCTATACAATCATGTAATAAAAATGATATTATGACATAGCTTATCACATCATTCATAATCGAAAATATGGTATTGAGCTATTTTATTAAAAATTAAAAGTTAAAATATTTTAATACTCTTTTTAAAATTGAAATTAATATTCTAAAAGTTAAGTAAAATTTATGATTTTAATAATGGGAGGTTCCCCTTTAAGTAGATGCTTGTAACATTAACCTTAGTGCTGATAAAAAGAGCATTTGCTTTTATTTAATTAAAAGCAGAGAAGTCACTATCAGTTTGGAGTGTACCATGCCAAGTGCCAGCCTATAAAAGCAGAAAAAGATTACAACCCCAACGGTGTACTGCTAAGACTCCACGTGTCCGGGCATGTGCTGTTGGAGACTCACGGCCACTGAACTTGTGCTGAGGTGTCAACAGACCAGAATTTGTGGGCTGCACGTGGCAGAAGAATGACGGCTCATGTAGACTTTCTGATTGGCATCCACTCCCATATCTCTCTTTCTAATCCGTTAGGACTGAGACCTGACCTAACCACGGAAAAAGAGATTTGTCTGTGACAATCTCTCCATCACGTCCCTGTCACGTGGCTTGCCGTCAGCAGGGCGGCACCGCCCCTCCTTCTGGTTCTAAGGAGAAAGTGATTTAATTTCAATTACTCCTTTTGTGTTTTTTTCCTTTTGCAATTAAAGCCCTTGATCATTGTTGTCACTATTGATTCCAGATATTTTTCTTGTCGTTTGTTAAAAAAGCTAGATCTTGGCATCTTTCTTTTTGCTTAATTTTAAAATTTACCTATTTCTCTTAATTGGAAAAATGTCAAAACTGCTGTATTAAAGAACAATTCAAGTTTTAATATTCATGTAAACTTCAAATTTGATTTGAGTGAGAAAGAATAGATCTATAATTAATGCATATGAAAGTGGACTTAAAATGTTTCCGGAAGAAATGCACTTTATGTTTATATACTAGAAAATAGTTTTAAATTGAATTTGTCGATAATTAATTCAGATTTACTAAAGGCGTCGTAATATAAAAAAGTAAGATATAATGAGTCCACTTGATTTTGTTTACAATTTGCATTTGATCAAATGTCAAAACCGAAATGGGGTAAGGGACACCTGGCTGGTAGAGGTACGCCGATGAACGAGTAATCAACAAAAGTGGATCCACCGGCAGACATAGACATCTGACCTCCTAATCAGGAACCACCAAATTAAGGTATCCTTACCCATTCCCATCCCCACGCCAATCGTCCACTCGTTCGTCGTTACTATCATGCCCTCACTTCCTTTTTAACTTTCATTAATCACTCATGTAAAACAATATATTATTGACCATTAAGTCAATCCGATCATAATTACATGTTGCTTTCCTTCACCTCAGAGTTTCATGATTACAAGCTTTTGAAGGTCTGCATCGATCCAAGGACGACAGACAGAAATAAGTTTTTCTATTTTAAAGCACAATTAAAATACTTGTTTTCAATCGTGAACTAATTAATGAATAAATAGATATATTTTCCATCCAAATTGAATAACTGGGGCAGGGCAGGGAATACAGACAACAAAAGGGTCGGTTTTGTTTGTTTCGCGTATGGACGACCATGCTTGTGGCAGTGACCCTCGGGCTAGGACGAGAAGTACTGGGTCGTGCACTTGCAAGTACAGGAGTTAAATGTATTATTACAGGACAGATTGGTTTGCTGCAATCAGAGTGAAAACAAATTCAAAGCTTTAGATTGATTTTGTGTGTTATAATTATCGTCAATGGTACTGAAACGGAGATAGATAAGGATGAGGCAATTCCAAAGTGTTTTGAGATCAGAAAAAGAGATGTCAGAAATAGTCAACTAAAAATGCCACAAATTGGGACTAAGAACGTGCAATACATGATCCTGTACAAAATTCCAAGGAAAAGAGGGAAATGCCCTCATCACCAGGGCACTGCCACTTCCACACTCAACCACAGCCTCTCATCAATACAGCCTTTTTGTTTCATCTGCCATGCACAACTCATGCCTTTCTGTGTCTATGCTTTGGACGCCTACTTTATTAGACGGCACAATCAAACAATTTTATACCTCAGCGTTTTCGTGAATATATATTAACCTTACATTACATACATTTATTTAGTGAATTCTAACTAAAGAATAAAACGTTGAAAGAAAATTCCACTGATCCTAGAAGCTTCTCACTCCCAACACGTGTACCATCGGCATGTTAATTAGAACCATGATATAACCATCAAGTCTAGTTGTTATCATAAAAGTGCGGAGTAATGTTATAATACTTGAGGATATGTAGGGGTATTTTAGGCACCTTAACCTCTTTATATAATTCATTAAGGGGAGTAGGGCAGTAACAGTAGCAGCAGTTGAGAGAGTCCAGAGAGCTAGGATACTCTCCTCAAGTTCAGCACCAGGAAAGGAAAGGTATGGATCAAACAACATGTTATTAAATGCACTTCCATCTCTCTTTCTCTATTAACTTGTCATGTCATAACAATCAATCTCTTCTCTTGTGCAAATCCACTACTCTGCCTCCATTTTTCTTTAAAAGCCAAGAGCAGAAAATGCTTGACATATATCTCTTGTTGGAAAAACTTTACTCCTTAAGTTCGTGATTGCAATTCATGTTTCTTTCTAATGGTGTCATGCAATTCATGTTCCAGTGGTAATTAATAGTGAGAGTTGTGAAATGGAGAAAGCCAACACGTCAGGGTTAATCAGAACAAAGTCAGAGCAACTGGTGGAGACGGTGGCGGCGGCACTCAAATCTCCCACGTCAAGCGAGGCTGCCGGAGTTGTGTCGGAGACCGGCGGAACACCCTCTAGAAAATCAAGCAAAAGGCTTATGACTGGGGCTTCGCCAGGGCGTGGTGGCAGTAGCAAAAACGCACACATTAGAAAGTCGAGAAGTGCGCAGATGAAGTTTGATTTGGATGAGCTAAGCAGCGGGGCCGCCTTGAGCAGAGCCTCCAGCGCTAGCTTAGGCCTCTCTTTCTCCTTCACTGGCTTCACCGTGCCACCGGACGAGTTAGCCGACTCCAAGCCGTTCAGTGATGAAGATATACGTAAGTTTGCATACATTTATGTATATGTTGTTAATTTCCTTTAATTACATGGATGTATAGTTGTTAGTTGCAATTTGGTGGTTGTGGTCCACCAAAAAATAAAATGGGTGCTGTAGGTGGCATCCATCTAAGGTCATTCATCTCCCAATTCAATCCAAGAGAAAGAGTATCTGTGTGTGTTTTTAAATATTATCAATGAATCGATCATATTCCCATTATTAGATTCGACTTGACATGTTGTCTGTCGTGTAGGCTAGGCCATCTATATCTTCTTCTCATGATAGAAACAGTGTCTACTGGGCCTTGTAGGCTAGCCTCAATTTGGTTGAAATTGAGCTGTTGGGCCTCGTGTACCAGGTTCAGACCTTTTTGTTGGTTCTAAGACCCGAAATCTTGTGTTCAACCTGAGCATCTTTTTCCTTTTCTTTTTGTGGTTGAAGTATAATTTGGAGGTTTCCCATCAGAACTTAGCTAATGCTTTTGGTTTGGTTTTAAATGAATAATGAGTTATTAGAAAATGACTTGAGAGTTGTATGGAAAAAGGTGGGCAAGGTGAGAGTCACCTCTCATAATTATTACTTGCAAAAAAAAAGAAAAAAGTAGAGCCATTCCATGACTTTTTTGTACACTGAAAGTTGCCTGAGCCCTTATCACGACTTGCATAGCTGTGAAGCCACTTGGGTGGCTATGGTCTACCCTTACCTTTCTCATCTAAACCTATGATTGGAAAACAAATCATTGTCTTAGACAAATAAATTGTATGTTGACTAAATAGGTTTATATCCTAGCTCCTAGGGTGAATATCAATTTCTAACCGTATATTCTTTAGTTGTATTTATAAATTCCTTATTTTATATGGCTGAGAAGAATGAAACAGAAATTAAAATAACTTATACCAAGAGTTAGAGTTGCCGTTAGGAGACTTCTCGGTTTCCTAGGAGTTCTGGTAATCCCGTGACAGCGATACTGAGACAAAACAAGTCATAATTAATAGTTATGTGCTTCCAGCCTAACGTTGCTTAAAGCGGATACCTGCCAGACTTCTTTTGCATAATCAGTCCCTTTCTTTCTTCTTCTTGGTCTATTTCACAAACTTTGGAAAAGAATCAATCACTTTTATTTTCCTGTTTGTGGTTTTTGGGTTTTTCTTTTGGTCTCTTTATATACAAAAGGATGTGGAATTATTATTTTGCTGCATCAACCGATGGCACCTTGGACCGTTGTTAGGTAGTGACCGCAAGACTTATTGCAACCACAAAATTGGAGACTTTTAATTAAGAAGCCACTCCCTTGCAGTCAAGTGCAGACATATAGAAACAGTTGGGTCGATCGAGTTGACTTCATTAAGTTGAAACTAACAGTTCAGCATTTAAACCTCGATACTAGTTCAAAACATGAAGTAATAACCCCCGTAGTAGCTAAAGCATGAGCTTTTTTATATTGGGTGTTGAGCATTCACAACTATTCAGACAGAAGCTAAAGAATAAGAGCTCGTTGTTCTAGTTGATTTTTTGGTGCTTTGTTACAAAGAACTGTATCTATGATGGTTGCAGCGGAGGACATTGAAGCTGGAAAGCATAGGACTAAATTTCAAGCAGAACCCACCTTGCCAATTTATCTGAAGGTAACACACGTACCTTGTTGTGCAGGTTATCCATTATCATGTCTATCAACTTTTTGCACTTACAATAGTCACTATGAACCCGGTGTTCAAGCTTCCCTTTCCTAATGGTGCTCAGGATTGATATAGGACATTCTATTTGGACAGGCAATGATGCAGAATTATCTAGCGATCACCGCCATCCATAGAACATGGCTAGCATGGTCAGGTTCAGTCTTGTACAGAGTTTTCATTTTATATGACAATTTGTGTACAAGACTCTCCCTTCTTTCCAATAAAACATTTACACGCCGTACATTTCTTAGAGCTTCCTAAACTATGGGGGCTTAGTGTTTTAACACCTTCCAGGAAGCAGCATTTGAGGATAAGAGCCATTTTTCCTAATTTTTTCCCCCCACCTCTAAGTCTTAGATATGTCCTGAGTCCTGCTCAGGAATTGAATTATTGCAATGCTTTGCTTAAGGAAAGAAGGGTACGGCAGGCTTTGAGCAAGTTACGTTCAAAGTTAGTCTTTGTTTCCATGATTATGACTGCGGTGAAATTTAATTTGTATTTTAATTATCAGCGTTTTAATTATCTTTACTGCAGTTCACAGATGTTAAGTACAAGGTGATCATCAAAGGAATGACGTCGACAGAGGAGAAGCATATCTTGCATGGAATTGCCGGTTCGGTCAATCCAGGGGAAGTATTGGCGCTTATGGGACCTTCAGGAGGTGGAAAGACAACACTCCTGAATCTTCTTGGTGGTCGGCTAGTTCAGGCTAATTTTGAGGGCTCAATTACTTATAATGACCAACCATATTCAAAGTTTCTGAAAAGTAGGTAAGAAATTGAATCTTAGTCTCTTAATGCATAACTATTAGTATAAGTACCAATCCATGCTGTAGAAGTTTCTAAGGGGACATTGATTGATCACACTATATTTTATGCCTTATCAAGCTATTAATGGTGCAATTATAGAAGAAAAGGAACCAGAAAAGACTTGGCAGGCATCATCTAGAAGCAATGAGTTTGTGCATATATTTTTGCGCTCTTACAATATTTATTTTGTCACAACCACAAACATCACCGCAGCTTCGAAAACTGTAAGTAAAATAACCATAGGAAAAAAAAAATTGGCAGGATAGGATTCGTGACTCAAGATGACGTCCTGTTTCCTCACCTCACAGTGAAAGAAACATTGACATATGCAGCAATGCTCCGATTGCCAAAGACACTGACAAAAGAGCAGAAAGAAAAACGGGCTATGGATGTCATCTGTGAATTGGGCTTAGAGAGGTATCTTCTTCTATTCTCACTATCACCAAACAACTAAAGTTTAACAATAGAGTTACAAGATTCTATGTTTATTTTTATGTGTTAACGCGTATTCATGGATTCGCTAGCTAAAGTGTTGCATGCAAAAGATACTGACAACAATAATGCAAATAGGTGCCGGGATACTATGATCGGTGGCTCGTTCGTCCGTGGAGTCTCAGGAGGCGAAAGGAAAAGAGTTTGTATTGGCAATGAAATTATAGTCAACCCTTCTCTTTTGCTTCTTGATGAACCAACCTCTGGATTGGACTCTACAACTGCTTTGAGGATAGTTCAGATGCTACACGACATAGCGGAGGTGCAAATCGTCTTTCCTTGCTCATATTTCATGTTCTTGACCAGTGCTAGTGGCTAGGTAGTACGAACTAGTGGTCATGTTCGAGTAAAATTCAATTTCCTTATTGTCCCAAGTGTCAGTTTAAAACAAAAAAGAAATCTACGTGCTTGTCTCCTTAAACCATGACCTATGTAGTCAGAAACTTCAGAGGATAAATGCTAATAAAGTATGAATTGCTATAACTTGTTCATAATCTAACGACAGGGTGGGAAAACAGTGGTAACAACAATTCACCAGCCATCTAGTAGACTCTTCCACAAGTTCGACAAGTTGATCCTTCTTGGGAAGGGAAGCTTGCTCTATTTTGGAAAGGCATCAGAAGCAACGGTTTATTTCTCATCCATAGGGTGCAACCCTCTCTTTGCCATGAACCCAGCAGAGTTCTTATTAGACCTTGCAAATGGGAACTTGAATGATATCTCTATACCATCAGAATTGGAGGATAAAGTGCTGCCATGGAACCCAGATGCTGAAACTCGAAACGGAAAGCCATCTCCTATGGTGGTTCAAGAGGTGAAAGTCGTAAGCAAAGCCTCAATTTTCTTAAGACAATTATTGATTGCACTTCCCATAACATCAAAACCTATTATTCAATCGAGAAACATTTGTACTTCATACAGTATCTAACGGAGGCATATGAGACAAGAGTTGCAGAAAAAGAGAAGAAGAAACTCATGGCTCCATTGCCTCTTGGTGAAGAAGTGAAGACGCAAGTGTCTTCACCTAGGCGGCAGTGGGGGGCTAGCTGGTGGCAACAGTACACCATATTGTTTTGCAGGGGAATCAAAGAACGCCGTCATGACTATTTTAGCTGGCTGAGAATCACTCAAGTACTCTCTACAGCAGTTATCTTAGGATTACTTTGGTGGCAATCAGATAGTGACAACCCAAAAGGTCTCCAAGATCAGGTATCATCTTTTTTGTGGTACCTGATCATGAAAATATATAATTCACGGGAGTAGTATAAGTATATTGTGTCACGATCTAATTAAAACCTTGTTTCTTGGCAGGCCGGACTGCTTTTCTTCATTGCTGTTTTTTGGGGATTCTTTCCTGTCTTCACAGCAATCTTCACATTTCCTCAAGAAAGAGCCATGTTAAGTAAAGAACGTGCAGCTGATATGTACAGATTAAGCGCATATTTTGTGGCAAGGACAACAAGCGACCTTCCACTTGATCTTGTACTGCCTGTGCTCTTCCTTCTTGTCGTCTATTTCATGGCAGGTTTGAAATTGAGTGCAGCTCCCTTTTTCCTTAGCCTGCTTACGGTTCTTCTCTGTATCGTCGCAGCTCAGGTAAAATAATAGTGCAACTACTCATGGAGCTATGACCATTGATACTAAACATGTTTAACATCGGATGGGTGCAATGGCAGGGGCTTGGGTTAGCCATTGGAGCCACACTGATGGACTTGAAGAAGGCTACAACTCTGGCTTCAGTAACTGTGATGACTTTCATGCTTGCTGGAGGGTTCTTTGTCCAGGTAAACATAGAAACATGGTCTCACGTTAATATATTGGTTATTCCGAACTCTTCCCTGGCGTATGTTGATGATTTTTTTCCCCCAATAATTGAATCATAGACCCTGCAACAACTGATGCAATTTGCTGACTTCATTTCGACAATAAATCGAAGTACTCTTACTTCGACAACCAATATTGAGGTTACAGTGCGTATAATCAGGAGTTGAGTTTGTTATTTTAGTGAAAATAAACTCTCTGCCACTAACAGACATTTCTTACCTTCAGAAGCTCCAATATGAGTCCAAAACAGAAACGACTAACACATCTTCGATTCTGCAGAAAGTTCCCGTGTTTGTCTCTTGGATCCGCTATATGTCCTTCAACTACCACACCTATAAGCTTCTTCTCAAGGTGCAATACGAGCATTTGACACCCGCTGTAAATGGGACGAGAATTGACCATGGCTTATCCGAAGTTGCTGCCTTGGTGGCAATGGTTTTTGGGTACCGCCTTTTAGCCTATATTTCTTTGAGGAGAATGAAGCTCCATTCAGGAGCCTAATGATTTAAATTATGAACTTCAAAGAATAAATCCAGAAAGTTGAGTTCCTCTTTCGATTGCTTAATGATTTAACTTGTGAAAGCTCATCCTCCTGCTTCAGAGAGGAAACCGGCACAGTCACTAAGAACCAGATTTTCTTACGTGAGCTCTTAACAGGTCTCCGAAGTCAAATCAAACGCCATAACTTTGGCAAAAGAAGATTTGCTGTATGAAGACTGTATCTTTAGCTTTTCACTGATAGATAAACAACTTAACAGTTGTCTAATTTACCTAAATTTGATTTATGCTGAATGCAATGAATTTCCGCACTGTTTAGAGAAGATGGAAAAACTTGCAGGCTATGCGGTATGATTTTGAAAAAATAAGTGTTGCATTATTGTTGAGAAATTAGGATGAGATTTGATTTTGTGTTTTTTATTTAATTTTTGAAAGTAAATATCATTATAAATTATATAATATGATCAATGTATAGGCCTTGTTTGGTAAATGACATTTAAGTCATTTTTGGTGGATTGAAAATTTTTTAACTGTTTGACATAGTTAATAATTATATTTAGTAATTAGTTTATTGGATTGAACTTGATTTGCTAATTTTGAAAACGATATGATGATTAAAGAATTAAAAGATTATTATATCTAAAAATTATTAAAAATTACTCAAAGAGATAGAGAAAGTAAGTTTATTATTTAAATTTAATATTTTTAATTTTAATT
>JANIHY010000004.1:44863929-44883069 GCA_027479065.1 Erythroxylum brevipes | reverse complement strand
GACAAGAATGAAATTAAACTATCCAAAATAAAATCTAAAGAAAAAGGTTCCTATCATCAACAACAAACAAAGATGACAATGGCTAACCTAAAGAAAACCAATTGCTTGGCTCCCCGGCAATGGTGTCATTTTGATTGGATGGTTAGTCTTTGGGTTATTCCCTTGGAAATCGAATCAAAAATTTAATTCCAAGGATTGCAATATAGAGTGCAACCTCGGATCGTCTTACTTAATCAAAACCTAGTGCAAATGATCTAAGCTAGCCTAATTGTCATGAAATGCAAACTAAATTAGTTAGGAGGGGGTTTTGGATCTTTGAGAAAACTCACTAAATTGAGCTAATTGAAAGCAAAGTAAATAAAAAGATATTTTTGGATTTTTAGGAAAGGAATTTAAAAATAAAACAATCATCAAATATGATAAAATCCTCTTGAAAACGAGCTTTGGCTATCATTGTTCAAAACAAATCTTTTTGGGAGTTAAAGTCACTAAATTTTCAAATGATAAACCTTAAAGAACTCTTTAAGTCCAAGGTTTTAATCAATGAAATCCACTTCTTAAAACCTTTTTGAATGCACCTTAGTGTGTGTAATAGGTAAGTTAATGCAAGTGGTCAATTGGGATCAAACATCATCTCAATATAAAACACAACTAGGCAGATAAAAGAGAATTAACACAATCACCAAAAAGACATATATGAGATTTCATATTTTAAAGCTCAAAGTTATACATTAGCATATCCATAACACAATACATTGTTCAATACTTGATCAAACTATAATCAAGAAATTCCAACTATAGAGCATAAATCCTAACTCAGGAGTTCATAACAATGTAGTTAAACATAAATGAACTACTCCCTTTTGAAGCCCATTGAACTCAAGCCATCGCTACATCTTCAAAAGGAAATGATGCTTAGCCAAGCATCACTTAAGGAGCAATCAAAACTGTAAACACACCAATAGCACCCATGGCAACAGCAACAGATGATGAAGATGATGAAAAAAAATGGAATGGATTGATGGATGAAGGTAGAGTGTGAGAGAGATGAAAAGCGTGTATATATGAGAGATGTGTGTAGTCGGCCCTCTGTGTTGTGTTCTCTCTTTTTTTTTTCTTGTAACCTAATTTAACACGTTTTTAAATATTGGGTCCGTGGGTTGGGTCAAACAGTGAGAGGTTTTTTTCAAATATGTTTCAAGTTTTTGATGGGTCGCCGCGGCGACAGGTAAGTCCGTCGCAGCATATTTTTCTTGAAAGGTTTTGCCTCTATGCTAGATCCTTCGCCGCGGCGAAAGAATTAATCTTCATCGTGGGGAATTTTTCTCGAAAGTTTAGCCTATATTTCTTGATGCTTCGCCGCGGTGACAAATACTTTGCCTCGACAAACATTTCCTGTAGCGCTTGTCTCTTGTTGACTTCAATTCAACACATTGACTCCCTTCTCCTTGAGGTTTCTACAATCAACAATAGCAATTTGCAGTATCAATTGTTCTAAAAAAGATTAAGCAGTTCAATTAATACCAATTTGTGAAAATTTTTACTATCAAATTGCATAAAATAAAAGTGCACACTCAAGGGTTAATTTAAGCACAAAATCAAGAATTATGAGTCAAAAAGTATTGTAAAGGCCATGAAAGTATCACCAATTTACATAATAATCTTGGGCTCAATCACCAAGAAATTAGATTATGGCCAAGAAAATGACAACCTCCACTTGTACTCTTCCTATCAATCCTTTATCCAACGTAATCAACATCAAAATAACCAATTAACATGAAATTACACCAAAAATAATATCATCAACATATATTTGTACTATGATGAAATTATTTTTAATACATTTTCTAAATAAAGTCTTATCTACATGTCCTATACTAAAACCATTTTCAATCAAAAAGGAACTTAGACAATCATACCAAGCCCAAGGAGCTTGTTTCAAACCATACAAAGCTTTATAAAGTCTATAAACATAATCTGGTTTATTAGAATCTTCAAAACCAAGAGGTTGCTTTACATAAACCTCTTCATCTATAAAACCATTTAAAAAGGAACTTTTCACATCCATTTGAAACAGTTTTGTATCATGACAAATAGCATATGCAAGCAAAATCCTAATAGCTTTTAATCTAGCTACAGGAGCATAGGTTTCATTATAGTCTATTCATTCTTGTTGATTATAGCCTTGAGCTACTAGTCTAGCTTTGTTATAACTAACTCTACCTGATTCATCTAGTTTATTTTTAAAAGCCCATCTGGTTCTTATGATTGACTTGTTGGAGGGTCTAGGAACTAAAGACAAAACTTTATTCCTTGTAAATTGATTTAGCTCCTCTTGCATGGCTAAAATCTAAGCTTCATCAATTTTCTTAGACTCTATTTTAAAAATAAAAGCTACTTTTGCTTCTCTTCTGAATTTATACCTAGTTCTCACACCTTCTAAAGTTTCACCTATAATCAGATTTTCTAGGTGAGAAGATTTATACCTCTAATCTTTTCTCAGACTAAGGTTTGTAGGAATATTTTCTACTTTATCTAGTGGAGCATCTGATGGTGACAAGTCTACATTATCATCCAAGGGAACTGATAGGGCTTCATTATCAGTATCATTTCTTCTATCTGGTTGAGAACCATCATCAAATTTAACATGTATAGATTCTTCAACAAATTTAGAAGCAAGATTGTAAACCCTATAAGCTTTAGAAGACAATGAGTATCCTAGAAAAATTCTTGAATTGATCTTAGAATCAAATTTATCCAATATTTCTTTTGTATTCAATGTAGTACACTTGCAACCAAACGGATGGAAGTAAGAGGTATTTGGCTTCCTTCCTTTCCATAACTCATACGAAGTTTTATTTAACCAAGGTCGCAAAAGTATTATATTTTGAATATAACAATCTGTATTTACAGCTTTTGCCCAAAAATACTTAAGAAGATTCATTTCACAAAGCATGGTTCTTGCCATTTTCTGAATCGTCCTATTCTTTCTTTCTACAATTCCATTCTGTGGTGGAGTTCTAGGAGTAGAGAAATTATGGAAAATTCCATTCTCTTCACAAAACATTCTAAAATTTTCATTTTCGAATTCACCACCATGATCACTACTAATTCCAGCAATAGAAATCCCTTTTTCATTTTGTAACTTTTTGGAAAGAACTTTAAAGCATTTAAAAGACCCATCTTTATGTGAAAAAAATAATATCCAACAAAATTTAGTGAAGTCGTCAACAATTACGAGACCATACTTCTTTCCACCAAGACTTAATGTCCTAGTCGGACCAAATAAATCTATATATAACAACTCTAGAGGTCTAGACGAAGTTACAACATTTTTAAAAGAAAAATATGTTTTAACCTGTTTTCCTTTTTGATAACTCTTATATAAAAAATCATTGTTAAAACTTATTTTTGGTAAGCTTCTTACTAAATCATGTTTAATCAACTTGGAAATATGTTTAAAACTAACATGACCTAGCTTTTTATTCCAAATCAGTTTTTCTTCATCTGTTGATATAAAACAAGAAATATTTTGACTTTGCAAATCTTCTAAATCAATCATATAAAGATTGTTTCATCTTTTGGCAGAGAAGAATATGGAACCGTCCTTGTTTTTGACTACACAAGATTTCTAATTAAAGGATACATCAAAATCAGAGTCACATAATTGACTGACACTAATCAGATTATGTTTTAAACCATCAACTAGCAAAACATTATCAATATATGCAAAAGAATCTTTACCAATTTTACCGATTCCAATTATTTTGCCCCGCTGGTTGTCTCCAAAAGTTATTGATCCTCCCTTCTTATTTTGAAAATCTAGGAACATAGACCTTCTTTCCGTCATATGTCGCGAGCATCTACTGTCCAAATACTATTGGTACTGGTTGTTTTTTCCAAGGAAGGAGTTCTGCAATAGATATTATATTTTTCTTAGGTACCCAGATTTTCTTGGGTCCTTTAGGGTTAGTCTTAAAATGATTCATGGTATGATGATAATGTGACTGATGAAATTTCTTCCTATAATGAACGAAGTTCTTTTCATACTTAGTATTCTTTTTAGCAAACCCTAAACCACTCTTATCATTAGGGTGTCTGTATCTTCCTAACATGTCATTCATCTTTTTTGTACTCTCAGTGAATGTTGATGGATCAGCTGAAAGGATATTAATTCTTTGTTTCAGCTGACTGATTTCATCAGATCTATCTATAGCTATCTTTTTCTTCATATCATCTACTTGTTTCTTTATGCAGACATTTTCTCTCTCTAACATTTGCGTGTTCTTCAAGTTTTCTACAAAAATTTTCTTTAATGGTCTATACTACTTAAGTATATCATGAGAATCTTCTAATAATTATGAATATGCATCTTGTAATTCATTAAAACTAGAGGTTACCTCCTCGTCACTTTCTCTTTCGTTTACCAAGAAAATGTTTGCTTGAACTGATGCCTTTGAATCAGTGTCAGATTCGGACGAATCCAAATCTTCCCATGTTGCCATCATACTTTTCTTACTTTCTCCATTTTTCTTTAGTTTTCTTTTCAGCAATGGACATTCAGACTTGTAGTGTCCAGGTTTATTGCATTCGTAACAAATGACAGATGTTTTCTCATTCTTGCCTTCAACTTGGCTATTCTTCTTGAAAGAAAACTCTTTGTTTCCTCTTGCTTTCTTCTTCCACATGCGTCTGATATTTCTCGAGATAAAAGATAATTCATCATCTTCTTTGCTTGAATCTTGTTCAGATTCACTGGAGTCGTCATTCTTGACTTCTTCGATCTTCAAGGCTTTTGACGATGAACTTCTCTTTCTCTGAATCTTGTGATTCTTTTGTCCAACCTTCAATGCTATAGATTTATCCTATCTAGGTTTATCTTCTGCATTGAGCTCTACTTTACGTATCTTCAAGGATCCAAGCAATTCATCAAGCTTTAATACGCTCAAGTCCTTAGCTTCTTGTACTACGGTGACTTTAGGTCTCCATCTTTTCGGTAGGCTTCTAAGCATCTTTCGAAAATGATCTTGATTATCATAGGTTCTCTCAAGAGCTTTAAGACCATTGATGATTGGTTGAAATCGTCCAAACATCTGATCGATAGACTCATCTTCCTTTATTTTGAACAGCTCATATTGGTGTACAAGAATACTTATTTTGGATTCCTTCACTTGATTGGTGCCTTTATGTGTGATAGATAGAGTATCCCACATTTCCTTTGCAGTGTCACATCCATGAACTTTATCGTATTCACTTCTGCTTGGGGCATAACTTAGAAAGAACTTGGCTTTTAAATTTAGCTAGAATCTTGCTTTTGATCAGCTGACCATCTGGTACGTGGAATGGCATTTCCTTCATCATCCATCCGTGTATACGATCTATTCTTGATAATCTCCTAAAGGTCAATATGTGTAGATTCAATGAAGAGCCGCATCCTGTCTTTCCAATAATGACAATCTTCACCATTGAACACAGGAGGTCTAGTGACGGAGGCACCTTCAGCTATATAAACGTGTGATTCTGCCATAGATCTTTATCCACACTTTGTAACGGTGGTTCTTGGACACCAAGCTCTAATACCAATTGAAGTAGATCATGCATTAGTATAGACTTTATGTTCAATAGACAAAATGCACAAGAAGGAGGGTTGAATTGTGTATCCTTTTGCATGAATACAACCCCCTTTCAAAATTCTTTGAAAAATAACTTTTTCAAAAACTACTAAGTAAACAATCACAATGTATTGCAATTAACTTCTATATACTTGTATAAAAAATAGAAATTAAAAATTGAGAGTTAAAGAGTAGAGGTTGACACAGTAATTTTATCCTGGTTCACCCCAAACCGTATGTTATGTCCAGTCCTCAGAATCCTTTCTTAAATTTCACTATTCTTCTTAAAAGTACAAGTATTGTTTTTCATAGAACCTCTTCAGGTCTCTTACACTAAGTATTGTTTTTCTCACTTAGCCTCTTCAGGCTCTCAGCTTTTCTTCTTTCTTACAGAAAGATATTGCAAGCTCTGTTACAGTAATGATAACTCTAGTGTTTCACATAATGGATACAGTGTTTGCTAAAGATCAAAAACTTTTTAAAATCTCTAACTTTTTAATATTTTACTCCGACTTGTATTTATAACCTTCGCCTTCAACTGCTTCTTGATAACTGCTTCTTTCTTCTTGCTTCTTAATTCTTGATTATTGTAGAAACAGTTATTTAGTTGAGTTCTGTAACTAACTCAAACTAGTTAACCGTTCGACATATTATCGGTTCTTCGTCTTAGTTTTTCTTCCGTCTTAGTTTCGCTGCCGCTTCATCTTACTTTCTTTCGTCTTACTGTTGCTTCCACTTCGTCTTACTTTTGCTTCCACTTCATCTTACATTTTCTTCCACTTCATCTTACTTTTTTTTGTCTTATTTTTGCTTCTGTTTCGTCTCACTTTCTTTTATCTTACTTTTGCTTCCGCATTGTCTCACTTTCTTTCATCTCACTTTTGTTTCCGCTTCGTTTTACTTTCTTCCGTCTCACTTTTGCTTCCGCTTCGTATTACTTTCTTCCGTCTCACTTTTGCTTCCGCTTTGTCTTACTTTTGCTTCCGCTTCGTCTTACTTTCTTCCTGATCAAAATAGTTCAACAATTTCTAATATTATTATTATTTAAATGTCATCAAAATTATTAGACATGAAGTCATTTTGACTTAACATTAACCAATTTAGCTTAAATAACTAACTTGATATAATATCTCCTATCTAAACTATTAAGCTTTATAATTTCTTTTCCTGAATTAGAAGTTGTCACGTGAGCCTAAGATTAGATTTCATTAGCTTTACCTAAAACCAGGGGTTGCTAGTCTGTCTGAATAAAATTATTAAAAGGGTTATGAAAGAGAAACCAAAAGTTAAGTATGGTAATGTGCCTGATGAATATGTGGCATTTTGTTGAATGAAAAGTTTGGCTTATGCTTAAAAAGTGGACTTACACATTTACATTTACTTGTTTCACATAAAAGAAAAGAAAATAAAAGAGTCATTTGTGTGACATGATTGTAATAGTCAATGTTCTTAATGAAGTGGTAGAGTGAAAGAAGAGGTTGTTACGTATTTAAAGGTATAATATAGATTATAGATTCCTATTAATCTATCTACCCAATATATATTTCGAATTCTCTACTAATTTCCTTGGTTTAAGTCTTTTCTTAATCCACAAATTCTTAAATTTTAATCATAGGCCCCATATCAAACAAGAAATAAAGACATTTTTTCGATATCGTGAGGAATGAAATGGAGGATTTTTTTAAATTATTGTTTACATTAGCATGTATACTCGAGAATAAATAAAAAAATTGTGGACAAATTTGATAGGGATGCAAAAGGAAAGATTTTCTACCTTAATATTTAGTCATGTATACCTATTTGTGCCTAAATGTACCCATTATGCTTATATTTTGATTTAGTATGCAAATGGAGGTGTTAAGTGCAAAATTAAGTTTTGGACAATTTTGACATTTATCATAATTTAGGAATAATTTTATCAAATAAGATCATATGGATAATTAAAGTCTCTATGGAAGCCAAGAAATACCTAAAACTTTCTTGTCTTAAGTTTTATTTGTTCAAAGGAAACCGATAACCTAGGATGATAAAACAAACACACGTAAAAGGAGGTGAACTATGTGTGACTTAAAAAAATTCATAAGTTATTTTCAATTAGTATGAAGAAAAGAGCTTGTTGAAAATCAAAACAATAGGAGCCTATTAGATGATAGTAGCTCGTTAGTCGATAGTACCCTGCTAAAGTATAAGTCCCGTCAAAAACCAATAAAAAGAAGGCACTTAATAAAATAAAAGGAATTAGTAAGTTGAAAATAGAAAGAATCTATTATAAAAGTGATGGAGCCTCTTGTTGAAATAAATACACACATAATATAATGCAGAAATATAAAAGATAAGGGGAGAGAGAGAGAGAGAAGAAGGATGTAGTCAATTTATACTAGTTTAGCTTATAACCCAAGTTTACGTCCAGTCCCCAAGTATCCAACTTGAGTGTTTCACTATAAAATCAAGTAGTAATTTAACAAGCCTCTCCAAGCTCACAAGTTAATATTTTTCAAAGTTCTTCAACCTTTCATATTAGTATATTTCACTAGCCTCTACATGGTTTCAAAATAAAAAAAGGGTTTTGCTTTATATGAGCTTCAATAACCTCTCTCAAGAGAATTTCTCTTTCTGATGCATAAGAGAATTTTTACAATAATATCCTTTTCAGAAACGTATATGCTTTTGATGAATATTGACAATATAGCTTCGCAATCTTTTGTATTGTTTAATTCACTTAGGCATTTCTTCAATTAGTCGTTGCTTCACTTGCATTCTCAATGAACTAGATTAATTTAAGTCTAAATAACTTCAATGTCATCTTTGTCAAAAATCTTCAAGTAATCACAGAGCTAATATATGACCTTCGTAATTAGTAGGATCCTTTCGGATAAGCCATTTCTAATAAAGTAAGTTCATAAATAAGGTTCCTAGAAGATAAAAACATATTTCTTATGATTTTATTTCCTTTTGAGAATAAGTCATTAATTGTACAAGGAAACAAATCCAATTTGAATTTTGAAATATTATACAGTTATCATCAAAATTGTTAATCATAAACTTTAAGCTAACAATCTCCCCCTTTTTTATGATGACAAGCAATAATAGATATATTTTTCAAAGTTCATAGACATAGTAGATGATTTTAAGAGATACTTGTGACTTTTATATGTTCAGATGTAATTAGAAAGGGCCTATCTCTTAAGAAAGGAACCTATCGTTTATATATCATATATTTTCACAAAAACATAATTAATCACATATATAATTGAGGCAGTATTGAGAAATATTCATCATATATTGAAATAATATGCACAAATACATATATGATATATATATATATATATATATGTGTGTGTTCAGATGTAATTAGAAAGGGCCTATCTCTTAAGAAAGGAACCTATCATTTATATATCATATATTTTCACAAAAACATAATTAACCACATATATAATTGAGGCAGTATTGAGAAATATTCATCATATATTGAAATAATATGCACAAATACATATATGCAATATATATATATATATGCAAAAAATATACAGAAATATATCCACATATGCAAAAAATATATCCATATAAACTCTCCCCCTTCGTTATTATCAAAAAGAAATAGAGTATATGGGAAATGAAATAAAACATAGTGAAATAGAGGAAGAGAGTAAATGATGCATCAAACAAAATCATCAGTACAAATAAGCCAAGTAGAAAGCAAATAGCAACACAGTTATTTAAGAGATTCAAGTACTCTTCTAAGGAAAATCTACATGTCAAGAAGTTGATTTTACATGCTATCTATTTTTTCTCACATTTGTTCTTGATTTGTTTAAATATCCTTCAGTTGTTGTTGCAGATTTGTATTATTTTCATCCTGAGAAGGACAAGAGTTTGTTAGTTTATAGTAGGATCTATTTTTTTTTTGCTACTCTTTCAGATTTTTCACTTACCCAGATACTGTTTTGCAATATGTATCCAAATTAATAGGGAATGGAAATGTGAAACTTAGTCAGTGCATACCAATTCAGATTTGCAAAAGGAACTTCATAATGGTTAAAAATCTTGATTAGCAATATCCTATAAGGTAGGCAACTGGTGGCATTCTTATGATTCTCTTTATCCACCATGAACCTCAAGATTATAGTTGGAAGATTCATTTAATTCCCTTTTAGCAAATTATACACCACGTAGGTATCCAGTAGGCTATAACTTTCAATTGAGCTACTCCTAGGAAAATTGAAGTTATTGAAAGTGATGCAAGGCATCGTTATATTAAATTTAATTTTCTACTCTAGGGTTACCCGTCTTGGATATTTTTAGCATAAAGGTAGATGGATTTGACAACTTTGACTAACTTTAGATCATCAACATCCCACTTATGACAGGGAAAGTTAGTTCTCCATTGGAGCTACTTCCAGCATATCTCTTAAGATTTCCTCATAAATTAAAATTTCACATTCATTCACCTATGAAACAATGGCTAGTTTTCCATTAATTTCTTTATTTTTCATGTCTGTGTAGAATATCCTAACAAGCTCATCACATATTATCTCATTTAATTTCAGAAAATTTTCCCAACCAATGACGACAAAGTAAGGAGGATAGGTATACCCATATTATCAAACATCACGGGAAGCAAGATCTTCCAAGCAACCACCTTTCTTTTTATTCTACCTCAACAATTTGTTTTTTAAGAGTTTGTTCTATAATAGTTCCTCCAGTCTATGGTCTTCTTTCCAACCAAGAGGGTTCCTCATCTAAATCATCATTTATAAACCAGTACACTTTTGATACTTGGGGTTTAGAGGAGATAGGTTTAGTAACATGAGCTTTACCATGGCTATCAGTATAAGTTAAAGTTTTATTTTGTCCTTTTGATCTGGTTCGTGCCATCTTAAGAACGATGGATGAGGTTTAGAAGATTTAAGATGAAAATAGAGAGTCAAGAGGAGCGCTTTGAACAATAAAGAGGGTGAGTATAGAAGAGAAGTTTGTTTCTAGTATATTAGGTGTTTCTTGAGCATTCATCTCGAGTGAAAAGGATTGATTGAATCAAAGTAAGGGTATGGGTTGGAAGAGTACAAATTGGATACTTTACTAAACATATTTTGGTATTTTGATAGTACCTTCATCTGTAGAGCTCCGAATGAGATGATTCTTATTTCTAAATAAACTAGATACAGAGAGATACAAATTATCTAAAGGAATCAAATTTTAACTAAGTCCTTAAGACTTTCAATTTCTGGATAGAAATTGAGCACAAAATATTTGCTTCAGTATAAGATTAATTCAAAAATGGGGCCCGACACTTATGGTATCATAGAATGAAGATGAATCGAGGATGACTAATGAGGGTTAATTGGAATAACAATGCATGGTAACAAGCACAAGCACAAGCACACATTTTTATGACATCAGAGTTGGGTTACCGAATCAGGGTCCAACAGTTTTACCTTATCATATTTATTTTTTATTAGCGTATTTTCCAACTTAGCTACTCTTTCTTCCATAGCTTCTGTTTCAAATGCTTAGGGCCTTCCAAACTTAAGTTTTTTAAGGGTTTTTTGGAATTTTGGGGCAGAGGAAAAATCCTAAGTTTTATCCTAAATGGAGCATACTACATAAAGAAAAAGAGAAGGACCTAGAGGGAGGCTACACAATTTTCCACTTTTAGAAAACTTCAAGAAGGGAGAAGAAGAAGAGAGAAGGAAGGAGCAAAGAAGTTTTTGTTATTTTCTTTATACTTAACTAGTTTACTTCATTTTCAATGCTTTATTTTCATATGTCTTAATCTATTCATTCCATTAGTTTGGAGCTTTCTTAATGTTAATCACGTTTTTACATATGCTAGAATATTTAGAATGAATGTTTAATTAATTTTATAGTTGAAACTCAGAAATTTTGTAATGAACCTTTGTGATATATCAATGGATGTTTATTCCTACAACTTCCAGTTTTAATCTTGATTGTTTGAGTTTATTTATTCATTTTTGTATATCTGAATTTATTGGGTATTTGAATGTTTATTATAGGTTTTGTTTATTTGATATCCATTGTGCTTAATATGAACATGTGTGGCTAGACTACTCAAGGGTTTGGAGATATTATAATGATGAAGGGATGGAAATTGTGAGAATGGAGTTTAACTTGTCTTGAATTGGTACTTGTAGGTCTAGGCTGGTTAGGATTTAGGATAGACGTCATGAATTAGGAATTACTTGTAGGCTTGATTACCCTTTAGGTAATTTTCTAATTTGAAGACCAAGGTTGAGTGTGTGATATGTAATAGTCCATAGTGATTCCCGAAAGTAGCAATAGGCTAGTTGAATTTGTCAGGATACTTAATCAACTAATCTATGATCCCATAACTTTAGGTTACACCTTCCGAGCTTAGGAGTAGGTGGCCTAAGTTATTTGTTTCTTAGTACCTAATGCATCTTCTCTATTGAACTTAGAGAGCCTATTCTAGGTTATAGTAAAGATTAGAGAAATTTATAGAGCTTATTATTTTTTTCCTATTTTAGAGAAATTAAGGGTTCGAGAGCTTAATCAAGTCAATAAGCTAACACCATGATGAAATATTCAAAGATTAGTGAACATCCTAGAATCCCAAAGATATCTCCATCCCACTTCTCATTGTTATTAAACTTTTCTAAATTTACTTTGTGCTTGTCTTTTGGGTTACGTTCATTGCATATTAGTTATCTCATCTTCATCATTTCAGGGTGTTTTGTTTTCTTTTGTTATTGAAATAGCATTTGCATCCTAACTCTCTGTGGTTCAACCATAGCTCAACATTTACTGCATAGTTTAGTAGTTAGGAATTTATTATTTGGTATCTGGCGAAAAGCTATCAGTAAGGTAGTATCTAACAACATATCATGATTCCTTGTTCTTCTCATGTGTTTTTAGTTAAGAACAGAAAATGACAATTCATAACATAAAAGTTGCTAGAAATCTATTAGAGAACATTGGAGGATCATTGACAAGGAGTAGACTTAAAAAGGTTAATGAAGCTTTCAATCACTTAATGGTAGATCTTTATGCAAGGAGAGAAACTTTGCTAATTCAAGAGACTAAATTTAAGCCCATAAATTTGATTCAAGTGAAGGAACAAGCTTCATAAGAGTAAACACAATGTAACTATAACTATGTCTTGTGCCAGTCTTGCCTTTACTTTGAAAATTAGAGAATTAGAAAACACAACACCAAAATGAGATTATTTTAGACTTTTTTTCTAAAAACACAGTACCATATTGTTCCCATTTTGTTCGTGCTTGTTTATGAAAGAAGTTCCATAAGTAACCAGTGCTAGACATGAAATGAGACTGGTGTCAGGCTTTTCCTTATTAAACATCCTTAAAGTTTCATAAGCTAATCAGTGTCAGTTACAAAGCTGGACAAGCACTAGAAGTATGGATTAGATTTTTTAATTTTTGAATTTCATATTTTTGCTTAGATAAGGATTAATTTTTTCAAACTTATTTAGTTGTTTCCTAATTAGAATATGTTAAGAATGTTATTTTCCTTTTAGGACTCTAGTTCTTAGCTACATTATGTTTATAAAGGGCTCCTTATTGATGTAATTAGGAGATGGTATTACTGATTGATAAAAAATACTTGAAGATATTTTCTTCCTTCATTTATTGAAAAAACTATTATTTTTAATTCTTTAGTAACTTATGATCATATTTAACTTGTTAATGTTGATCAACCTCATAATCTTATCCTATATTTTTTACTATGGTGATTCATATCCTTCCTTTTCATTTTGAGTCTATTTTCTTATATGAAACTTATCTTAATAAAATGATCCTTGTTCCTTGTTTATATTGGCATTAATTCTCACTAGTCATATTGGTGAAAAATACAAAATTTAGTATTAGGATCTTCTTTTATATTCAGGTTTGTTCTGGAATTCTTTTGTTCACATTTTCAATATTCTTGTGTCTTCTTACTAATTATTTGATTTGATTAGGTGTTTTTATCATTCTTGTTTTTTTTTTGTTGATTTTATAAGTTAATGAAAAAGGAGAGAGAAAAATAATTCATACTTCTTAAAAGAGCCTGTAATTTCAAATCATAAGATTGGTTTATTTATTTTTCATCTTAATGCAATTCCAATGAGGTTTTATTGAGAGAAATTCTTTAAAAACTCCCATCTAAAGCATATGAAAGGGGTTGACAAATTGTGTTATCCTTTATAAGAAACTTTTTTTTTTCTTCTCTAATACTAATAAGGTACTCGATACAGCATATATATTATATGTTTTCATTTTTTTGTTACTCTTTATTGCTTTTTTAATTCTCTATTGCTTATTTCTTCTTCTTCTTCTTCTTTCTCCATATATGGCTTAAGTAGGTTCTATAATGCTCAATTATTTAAAAGTTGTCTTATTTTCTTAGCCTTTGGTTACATTTTCATTGTTTTCTTTTCTTATCCGATTTGCTTCTGTGAGGGTTATTTGACAAAGAAGGATATTAACACTAGTTTTCTTAATATTTGTATATAACCTTTATTTAAGAGTCTAGGTTGTAAGGTATAATAAATTTTGATAGAACCATATAAGTGTATGCTTTTACTACCAACATTTTCTTGTAGGGTTATTATGTCTCAAAAGCAAAATAAAAGCTCTTCCAAAGACAAGAAAGGAAGAGAGGGAGATAGAGTGGTGACAAACCAGGAGATTGCTATGAATGCAATATAAGGTCATCATGAGCATCTCATTTGACAATTTAGTGACTTAAGGGATAAGTTAGAGAAACATGAAGTTTCCCTATAAATTTTACAACGTAACATACCTTTGCTTACTAAAATGGATGACTTTACTGGTTATAATAAACATAAGAGTGTTGCTAACTACATGGGGAATTTAAACCTAAGGGGAGGTAGATAAGGAGGTTAAATAGCAAGACGAGGAGGAGGAAGATTTGATTCAAGCTATGATAGAGGATATGAGAAAAAGAAGGATGCCTATTTAAAGTGGGAAAATCATGTGGAATTAGTTTTTTATTGTCACAACTTTTTAAATGAAAGAAGGTTAATTGTTCATCATTGGTATCAGGCTCAGATGAACATCATAGGATCTTGTAGTTATTTTATTTTATTTTAATTAATTAATTGGTTTCATTGATATTAAATTATGTGTTTTTAATTATTCCTGAATTAATATTCCTAGTATACTAATTTAAGTGTGATCTTAAATAATTGAGATTGAGAAATCTTTTGTATAAATAGATCTAGTATAATTGAAAGGAGTTGCATATAAACCTATAAATAAATCGACATAAATCTTTTGAATTAATGTCAAACCAAATAAAGAAATTCATAAATTGATTAATACAATTCTAGGGGCCTTAATTAGAAAGATACTTTAATTATTCAAACTAGAATTATTTATTAATTGTCTTGAGAAAGATATTAGCATGATTGAGAAATTTCCAATAAAATCTTTTTTTAATTAGGTCTAGACTTAGACAGCTCAGACCCAAACCTAGCCAAGTTGAGCCTCGAAGTTGATCTGAGCCTAGATCGACCTATCGAAAACACCTAATTCTGAAAGCATAGAGCAGCTCATTACTGTCCCTAAAATTTATACGAGTGGTCAATTTTTGCAAATATGGGAATGCATGTATTTCTTTCTCTTTCCCTCAGCCTTTAACTTCAAAGTATCGCTATGTTATAATAATATGTCACAATTTCCATTTTTTAATTCCATAAGTACGTAAACTTGAAAATTAGTTTAACAAAAATTGGACGCACTCTCGAAGGTTAGATTTATTGAGCATTAATTGACGTAAAAGCCGGGCTTGAACTTTTGTCCTTGTATATGGTGAGGACTTGTATGATCTAATTAATTCTTTTCTGCTAAATCCCCCCAAAATTATATATGAAAGGTTACGAGAGTAAACAAATCAATAGATTAATGACAAGAAAGCTATCTTTACCTAAACCAATAAAAGGAGAATTGGTTTAAACATTCTACTTATTTTAGGATTTTGCTTCTTATATCTACCCCAAATATAAATATTCTTTCACCATCCAACGACTTCTAAAAGTGCCAAATCTCGTACGTCCAAGTTCGGGAATGTACGCAATCATGCTTATTAAATGAAAATCAAAGAGAAAATTAAGGCGGATAACATAACCATAAATAAAATCGGAGTTCATGATTTAGTATCCCCCTTGTTTTTTGTTCACATGTCCTAAAATAACACATCAATGCATCTGACTTTTGAGGTACTTCCTTTCCAGCTTATTAATAATCAAATTGCCATTGTCTAAGAATAAAAGAAAACATCTTTAGCCAATCACCTTATAGAAAGACTTTCACGTTACTGCATTTGATACAAGTCAAGAGTCTCTTCATTGTTTAATCCGTTGGCATGTTTTGAACCGATTCTCAATATCTTTCCTTTTCACACATGACACGCCAACTTCTTGTTCTTTTTCTTCACTCAGATGACGATGCCTCTTTGACCGTGTTTTCTCTCGTGTCTGAATATTCTGGGATCCGGGGGTCGAGGTGTTTATAGTGTTGGGTACCACTAAAGTTGTGTTCTTTCAAGAGAGATTAGAGGAAGAGAGAATCAGAGAAATTTATTAAGATGTCTGATTCAACGGGACTCGGTTTCATAGCTGCTTTTGCAGTTTCAGGAAGCTTGGTTCTCATTGCTCGACAAGTCCACAAGCGTATGCTCTCCGATTTCTTGAAGAAGATCGAATTTGAATTGGGTGGTAAGTTCTATTTCTTGAAAGTTCATTCAGTTTCTTCATGGCTACCTACAGTGATGACACAGTTCATGTCAGACTCTGGACCATGCTTGCTTAAAGTTAATTCTGTGTTGATACAGGGTCAAAAATGAGATACCAATCAAAGAAGAAGGTGAGATTTGCAGAGCCTTCGTCCAGCAATCAAGACTATAGGAAGAAACACCGGATAACAAGCAAAGGCGACCAATTCTCAGAACTGGAGGATGCTACAGAAGTTCAGAGCAGTATTGTTGGTGGAAGCTTGTTAGATGGTATGCCAGTTAACAGACAACTGTTGTACAAAGGGATCATCCAGTACAAGGCCCTCAAAGGGTGTAACGCGTCTACTTGATTTTGATCTTCGATCAATTTCACAATTTCCTTGTTTTGTCCAGTTAAATTTGTAATTTTGGATGTTGTTTTCTATATTCCTGCTTTTGTATGAAGTTGTACTGCTAATTTCAATCTTCTTTTTAACGTTTAATGCTTTTAACTTTAGGTAATCCAAACGAGAAATATTACACACACACAATGTAGAGAGGATCATATTTATCGCTCTCTCGCTCTCTCTCTCTCACACACACACATGGAAAATCGTCATAAGTTGACCAGATTCTTGTGATCTTATGTGAAGAACGAAGTTAGGCATGTTTATTTGATGGGCATTTGTAATTTGTTTTACAAGCTGGCGTCCAACTATTGTGATTTATTGACTTGCGCAAGAAGGAGGATTAGATTCTTTTCAGAGGAACTTGGAAGTGATATCGATGATCAATCACAATTATCAAAAAATAGTGTGAAAAAATAAATGAATTTATAAATTTGCGTGATTCACTAAAATATGACTTTATTTACAGGCAGCTTAGGTTTTTTATTTACTATGAATTGTTTTGCGTGGTTCACTAAAATATGGCTTTATTCACAGGCGACTAAAGTTTTTTATTTACTATGAATTGTTTTCAATAATGCAAACATGGGCTTGATGTAAAATTCAGAATATTTTATCAGGCTTCATATCTTAACCGGAAGTTATCTGTATCATTTGCCTTTCTGTTACTAATAGATTTGCCTTTCTGTTACTGATAGCCAATGCCGTGTAATGTAATCTGGTATAGAAGATAGGCACATTATCCTAAGAACGAAATAATGCTAGAATTCACCAGTTTTTCTATTAGCTTCGGTGAAAACTATCTTGTACGGGTTAAGGCCTAGTGACAAATCGTCTCTTTATTAGAACTTGCATTAATGAGATAAAACAATTTTGAAGAATTTGTTTGGATGATTTTGATTAATTATTAAAGTGGCCTTTGAAGTATGGAAGGCTTAAAGGATTAAGGAGCAAGAGACCTTGTATACGGATTTTATTTCTAACACGTAATCTTTTCCTTTTCTTTCTGTCTGCAACAGAGAGGCTCTTCTTGAGATAGCTATTCAACTATTTCACAATATGCTCTTACTACAAATTACAATGTGCACAAATGGGCTTGCTATTTAACTATTTCACAATATGCTCTTACCACGAATTACAATTTGCACAAATGGGCTTAGTCATAGGATCACACGACCTTCTTTTCTGTTATCCAATAGTTGTCCTTATATAATGTAATGGCAGCTAAGATCAGTTGAATTGTTCTTTCCTATAGCTCCATCAATAGAATTCCATCATCTTTATTATATCCCTATTCGCTAGATGCACGTGCACGGCGGCTATAACTATTTGAGATTTATAGCAAAAAGACGAAAACTACCACCAAAATTCATGCCCAATAAACTTCTTAACCTTTGAGTAGCTGGAATTAGGCATGCAAGTCTTTTCTATTTCAATATTAGGATTAAGAACAAGTTCTTAAGCCACCTCTCTGCTTCTTAATAAATGTTTCGAATTTATGGTCCAGTGATGCATCTGCCACAAGGAACAGATCCTCGATTCCTCTTAACTAATTCCTACTCTATTTCATCCCGTTTCATCCACATATTTAAATAGGACAGAGAAAAATGTATGGATGAGATGGGATGGAATAGAGTAAGAATTGGTTAAGGGGAACAGAAGATCTCATCCCTCTATTGTGCCTCTAATTCTACACGTTGTTAGACACTTAATGACTCCTCAAGGTGGCCTATTGTTACAAAGGTCTTCTTAAGTACCAGACTTATCCGCAAGTAACGTCTATTCCTTTGTACAACAATTTTACTTAGATTCGTTTAAACAAGACTCAGTCTTTCTCACGTGATCGTCAATCAACAATCGAGTTCTTAAACGCCTCACGTGTTAGACCCCGAATTTTTTTTTATGATATTATTAAGCATAAATTTCGATAATTAAGTGTCTATGGCTTAGTTTGATTAAATTGGGCATAATTTTGGATAATTGAGTAAAATGTGATTAAATATGGTTTAGATAAGGAATTAAAGGATAAGTATGTGTAAGGGTGTTTTGGGAAGTTCATTTAAGTTTGAATGGGCTTAGGCTTGTTAAGAGGGGTAAGCTGGTCTTTTCCCATGTATTAGGTTAAGAGGAAGGAGAAGAAGAGAAATAAAAAGAAAAAGAGAAAAGGAAAGCGAAGAGAAGAGTGAAGCCGTCGACGAGGAGGAAGAAGAGAAGAGGAAAGGAATTTGCGATTTCTTCAGTTTTGACGGATTCAGAGCTTCAATCGGTAAGTTTTCGACCTCCCTATCATGTTTTCGTTTGGATTAAACATTGAGATGGCTTGGATTGAGAGAAATCGATGTTTTAGGGTTTTAGGGTGAAAATAGTTAGAAATCCTTAGATTGATGATTTTAGGATGAATCTGA
>JANIHY010000004.1:44773993-44794243 GCA_027479065.1 Erythroxylum brevipes | reverse complement strand
TTTAAAATTAAAATTAAAATTAAAATAAAAAATCCTAATAATTTATTGCGGTTAAAATTTAATAATAAAAACATGTATGTTGGGTTCTATATTTTGCACCTCTTTTTAGGACGCTTGGCAACTAGGTAAGCTAATGGATGGAAAAAAAAAGGAACCGTGAAACCCACAAAGGATGAAATTGAAAATTTAGGCTTATAAAAAAGGGATTAGACGTTCACTCCTTCCTACCGGGACTAACCGAAGAATTTAGCATAATAAAAGTGGAAAGCTTTCAGTTCAGTTCGTTGGCATGTGAGGTTCAAGTTTTTGTCATCAGTATAACGAATAAAAATGAAAAAAAAAGGGTTCTTAATTTTTAAGGTTGCGGTTGATTTTTACGAAAGAATGATAATAAGAATGAGAATGAATATTATCATTATAATTATGATGGTTAGTTAAAACAAAGGAATAATTGCTATTACTAATGGTTGGTTTGTGAAATATATTAAAAAATAAAAAATTATTAATTAATTAATTAATTATATTACAATGAAAGGGAATAAATTGATAAGAGAAATAGAGAAAAAACATCGGTAGTCTGTTTGAAAGGAAGATAATGCAGTCGTGTGATTAAAGGAAGATAATGAAGTGACGTGGAAAATGTTAGCTGAAATTATGCAACTCATCTACATTTTGTTTAAACACAAAAATCTTTGACGGGGAACATGGACAAGTTCAGATAAGAAGTTGAACATCTGGACAATGAAAAAAAGAAGCTTGTGCTTCTTTATCCCTTTCAGTGCAATTTCACCAAATCTGTTAAGTTAACATGTAAAAGTTCTCAACAAACTTGGAGTGCCTCCCTAAACCCAATCCCAAAATTCCTACCCTGCATCCCATTCTTACCAAGTTCAACATTGCCTTTCTTCATCATTGCCACAAACTCATCGTAATCTATCCGACCATCCTGTGAAGTATGAACGTAAAAATGTAATATCAGTAAAGCATTTCCATGGCACAAAGAGGTAGAATTTAATCTTTTCATAAGACTGCATCTACTTCAAAATTCAGACAGGAACGGTAACTTGACGTTGGAATCTTTTCATATTCTTTAACACTGTACCAAAGCTATTCCTTATGTCTACTAACATGAAGGCGTAATCCGTAAGCTAAAACACAAATATATAACTTACATTATCTTGATCAACTTCTCGAATCATTTCTTCTAAGTGCACATCCTCCATGCCAAATTCTTCACAGGCTTGTTGGAGCTCATCTACGGTAATATAGCCACTACCATCCTTGTCAAAATATGAGAAAGCTGCAAATAGATGATCTTCCTTTTGAGCCTTGTTGAGATGCAATGTGGCAGCTATGAACTCCCCGTAATCTATTGTTCCGCTATTATCAATATCAGCCTACAATTTCAGAACAAACATTGATATATTAAAATGCAGAGATAGGTTGCTCAAAGTAATAGCAGACGCTTTCCCCCTTGTTTAATACATTTCGAGTTGATGAATGTATAGGGAGGTCTCTCAGACAGAAAGTAGAGCTCACATTCTTAGCATATGTTGGCAATCCTAGGTTAATTTAAGGAACTCCAATTGAACCTGAAGCACCTACGTATTGGCTAGAGATTATTTGGACAAATTCTTACCGCCTGCATTAGATCATAGATTTCAGATTCACGCAGATTGGCTCCAAATCTTTTTAGTCCCACTTTGAGTTCTTCGAAGGTAATTTGACCACTACCGTCTGTGTCAATCGCCTTAAACATTTCTCTTAATCCAGCAATTTCCTCTTCTGAGAGGCTTTCAGCAATAACCTAAAAAGAATACATGAAATGTTTATGGCAGACATTATATTCACCATTTTTTATACTACAGAATCTTGCGCAATATAAACCATTAAATCACTATGCTAAGCTTTCTGAAGCTTACTCTAAGAGCCATTTTCTTCAGTTTGTTCATTGCTGAGAAATGTGTCAATCGCGTTAAGACTGCAGAATCTAGAGGCTTATCTGGAGCAATCCCATCTTCCTGCACCCAAGGATGGCCTGCAAAGAACCAGGAAATCAAGAAATGTGGGAAAAGACAAAATATCACACACTTACAGCAGGACTTTAAATGACAGTTGAAACATCATTGTCCAATATTTATGCATTCTTCTGGAACGATTAAGCTTCAAGAAATCCAATTTCTAACGTTCTCTATTTCAATAAATAACCCTTTTCATTTTGGTGGTTTGAGAAGAATGGAAGTAATGTATTCCAACTATGAAGAATGTAGAAGATGCTACATAATCTAATTCTTGAAGTAACTATTAGAAACGTCTAAAGTTTCGCATGGATATCCTATTCCTACCAGCTCATCCAAAATTGATGCTCGAAAGTGCTTGTGATCTGTAGTATAACAGACGGATGACTTCTTTCTATATTTGTCTAGTTTATAGTAACTAAAAGCAGCAAGAAACCAGATAAAAGCTTGAATTAGCTGGGATAGAAAACTTGATAACATCACTTGGAGTTCACTTTTTCTGTGTCTGGTCTCTGTCTCTGCAATATATTTTGGTAGGTTTAGGGTTTAGGGTTAAATACATAAAAGCGCCATAATCTCCGTCAAAAGACAAACATTGATTCAGATACCTAACGCTGTCTGCTATGCCTAGGGGTTCCGTTCTATCATATTCAAAGAAGCTTGAGAGGAACTGGAAAAGGACAGCATAAAGCAGAAGGGGAATCTGCGACTTACACAAAACTTCATGAGCTCTAATCCGACTCTTCGGATCCCTCACAAGCATTCTCCTAACTAGATCTTTAGCACTTTCTGAGATACTAGGCCAAGGATCAGATGTAAAATCCAGCTGACCATGTAAAACCTCTTTGAATATCTCCTGTTCAGTTTCTGTGTTACACGAAGTAGTAGACATTAAAAGATTGCTAAAAGAGATGAAATTATTAACATTTAAACTTTATGAATTAGTTTTCTGATGTTATCAAAAAGAAAATAAGTTCATACGTTTTGAGTGATTAATGAACAAATTTAATCAAAAGGTAGTTGTGCGCAATTACCCGCCCAGAATGGAGGCACCCCACTCAAGAGAATGTAAACCATCACTCCAGCACTCCAAACATCAGCTTCTGGCCCATAATACTTGCGAAGAATTTCAGGTGCAACATAGTATGGGCTTCCAACTACATCAGAGAAAATCTCCCCTGCAATTTAGGACATCAATAATCAACTTTAAGAAGCCTACCTCATTTAACACACTGGAAAGAGCTCTCCAATATGGGAGAGAAGATCCTCATATACGTACTATGCAGTTACAGCTTCCTTGGATTATGTTAGACAAAATTGCTGCTATGGAATGCATTGCAAAAGATAAGGCTAGAGTTTCGAGGGCTTAAGCAAACATACCAGGCTTGAAGAACACAGATAGTCCAAAATCTATTGCCTTGAGAGGGGAATCCTCCTGTTCATTGACGAAAAGAAAGTTCTCAGGCTTAAGATCACGATGCATGACTCCCAAAGAATGGCAGGCTTCTATTACTGTAACTATAGTCCTAGTGAGTGCGGCTGCTTTTCTCTCTGTATAATGACCTCGCTTAATAATTCTGTCAAAAAGCTCACCCCCGGCACACAATTCCATCACAACATGAACAGCCATAGCATCCTCATAAGCCCCCTTGATGGATATAACACTAGGGTGTCCTGACAAGTGATGCATTATTTCAATTTCCCTCCTAACATCCTCTACATCTTCACTTGTCAAAAGTTTCCTTTTCGCTATTGACTTGCAAGCATAATGTTTTCCCGTTCCTTTCTCTGTGCAGAGAAAAGTTGTGCCGAATTGCCCATGTCCAAGCTTCCTCCCCAAGTTGTAAAACTCTTTCAAATTACCCGTTTTCTTTTTCAACACTGAACCTGCCTGAAGTCCTGCACTTGACATCCGCTTAACATTGTAGGCAAGAGGTTTCTTTGGTTTTGGAGACTCTGCTGGTTTACTATCTTCCTTGACTTTTGCTGGTTGTTCCCGTTTATTCTCTTCCTTAGGTTTCATAATTTCAGGTTCTACATTCTCCTCCTTGGTTTCCGGTAGCAATACTTTTAGTGGTAATGGCTCTGATTTGTCTTTGATTGAAGGTGCCTGTGGCTGTGTAGGTTTGTTCTCCTCCTTTTGTTTCGAGACTTGTGAGGATGCAATCTCTTCCTTAACAATCTTCATTAGCTCAGGAGGATGGTTTGGAGTATGGGAAGACACTTGCTCGTTGTTTGAGGGTAGTTCTTGAGGGTTCTCTATCTTGTTATGGGTCAGTGTGGCTTTTGATGGTTTAGACCAGCAAATTGATTGAATAAGATTAAAGTCCTTCAACTTTCTGGACCCAATACAATTGTTACCCATTGTGAAATATCCACTCTTCTTTTCTCTATGATAGATTTGACACAAGGACCCCATTGATGTTCCCTCTGTAAGGCACGAGATTCTGAGATGAAGACATGAAAACGAGGCCCTCACAATACAGTAATGTCAATGCCAAAACCAGAATCTATTTTCAGCTATCAATGGACTTCACTACTCTCTGATTGTGCACACACCAAGAATCCTATGCCACAAAGATGAATCAAACTCGAAAAGAAAATTTCAGGGAAATGGTAACCCTTAAATGCATATTTGCGCACTTTTCCAAAAATGAATATAAACCTTCTTATAACAACCCATGAAGCAACCTCAAACCCAGTAGCCACTTGACCGTATTTTTAGCAAACATAGTCGATAAATGAGAAACTTCAAGGAAATAGTCATTTGATACGATCAACGAAATCGACAAGTTCCTCGTCCCAACATCAACGAATACGTGGAGAAGGAAATGAAAAGAAGACCCAATAGATCGAAGAATAGAGGAACGCGAACAAAGATTCTGTGCGTGTTCAAGATTGGTTCTTTTACCAGATCACAAGAAGAAAGCAGCGACGATGATAGGTTGTAAAATCAATGAATTCATGGGTTCTTCGGAATATATGTTGGATGCATATATATACATTATACAGACTCCTCACAACTCGTCTATTTTTGTTTTTTTTTTTTCGGTTTTTCCTCTTGATATTAAAACAAAAGGGAAATTTCTTTTTTGGAGAAGATAAGAAATGTGACCGTTTTTTCTGTTGGAAAGTTCCATGGGTTGGGAAGGGGGTTTATACAGAGCCCTGACCTAGTCCATTTGAGGGCAATAAAATAAGAGTTCATTTGCCAAAATTACTCTAAGGTTTAGTTCTGCTTATAAATTAAAATTCTAACGTTTTCAAAATATTTCAAACATACTTACAAAGATGAAAAATCTAATGTAATTAATTCTCTATCAGTTAAATTTCATGTTATGATGTGATATTTTTAAAATTGTTTTAACATAAACGTAGGCCCCACATGCTACATAACAATATGACTCACTTTCTAATTACTTTATAGATAACTAATTAGATTAATTTTTGTTAATTAATATTAGTTTAATAATAATATAATTAAATATTTAATAAGTAATCAATTAAATATTTAATAAGTAATCAATTAAATAAGTAAGATTAACCATAATTAAGAAAAACTCTTAATTTGTCCAATCAGTAATCCACATACTCCCAAGTTACTCTCTCCTATTTGATTAAATCTCAACCAATTCATCATCTCTTCCACCTTATAACTTCTCATCTTCAATCCCTTAAAGAATAACCTAAAAAGCTTGTTTTTTTTTTAATAAATCTATCTTGCATAGATATGAAGAGACTATATAGAATCTAAGTACAAAAAAACTCTCAAGCCTCTACAAAAAAACACCTTTAAAGACTCCTCAGCAAAAACTCACATGTGTCCCACATCGATCTATCTCTCTGTCCCTGTGTAGATGATGGTTCATTGATCGTCATATCTAACTCTTGCTAGGACACGTTGAGGTCTATTGATTTTCAAGGTCTAGATTCTTTTCATTCAATGGGTTGATGAGTCTGGCTTTGAACTGCAAGAATTTGATCTGTATTAACCTATCAAATGCCACGGAGTTTAAGGATGCAATGACGACCGTGGTGGTGGAGTTGAAGAATATGGAGAGGTTATGGTAGGCAAGGTGTAAGTTGATTACTGATGTGGATGTTGAGTGGATTGCAATTGAATATAGATAGTTGAAATTAGTTCCTAATTCCTAAAAGGATGTTTATGACTTGTTCAAAGAGATCTTTGATTAATTGAATTATCAGGAAAAGAAAAAGCACAAAAAGCTAGTTTGATCTTTGTAGAAAAGATAGTTGCACTTGGAGAAAAAAGTGAATTGTGAAAGATAACGTTTGGAGATTATGAAATTAGTGTTAGAAATTTTATTAGGTAAGTTTTTAAAATTTATGATTGGATTCCACAATGCCATATGGCATATATGTGACATTGTAGATTCATTTTAAAGATAAAATATTATTTATTTTTTCCATGTTAGCAATAACGTGACAAATAATTAACGTCAAGTTTTTTTTTGAAATTTGAATATGGTTGAATTAACTATAACAATGCTATCTTGGCATTACAATAAGTTCATAATGAAATGAATTACAAAACAGTTACAAATTTCATATGGTTTTCATTCCTATAGATAGTGCATGTTGATCAAATTTAGCTATCAAAATGGCTCTGATCCAATTGATGATGTCATCAACTAAGTTGTACTTATAAACTTCCTCTTACTTATATATCCTCTTATTACGTTCCTTCCATATAAGAGTAAATAGTAGTTGTGAAGGTTATTTTGTACATTGGGGGTCTTGCAACTTTTGAGTAGCTATACTTATGATCCAATTTAGAGTTGATGGCCAATTATAATTGATGTACGTATTTGATAACAGATGTATAATTTTGCTCCAAACCACTTTGGAGTATCTTCATTGAAATAATAAGTGATCTCGATCTTCTTTAGTCTTTTTACAAAGCACACAGATAGGGTTATAATTTTTAAACTATCTGTTTTTAGTATGGATTATGTTCTTTATAGCCAGCTATGCGAAAATGGAAGCTTTTTGATTAAGAGAACGTTCTATAAAAGATTGGACCAAGGAACATTTTCAACTCCTTCCTGCAAAGCCTTATAGCAAGACTTGTTAGTAAAGGTGGGTGAGGCATTTAAGAACCAAGTAACTAAATCTTGCCTTAATATAGGGTAAAAAAACCTACTAATAAATTGAACCCTTGGAAGTTTCCTACCCATTGCATTTGATTCATCAAAGAAGATGCTTTGGAGTTAAGTGGAAGCCTGTTCCTAAGTCAAAGATAATTCAGATCTTTGTATCAGAGGACTAAATTCTATCCAATTATCAAACCACACCCAATTGTTCTCACCATTACCTAAAACATTCTTAATCAAAGGAAACACCACCTATCTCAATTTCAATGTTTATAGGAAAAACCAAGAGTATTCCTTAGAGGGAGATAGTTGCCAAAAGCTTTTAATTTTAAGATATGTTTCATATATCCATTTGACCCTAATTGCATTTTTATCTTAAAAAAGTCTCCAAATCCTTTTACATAAAAACACTTTTTAAATAAGAGAGATAGGGATTATCCTTAATCCCCCTTTTTGTTTAGGAATAGTCTCCTCATTCCATTTGACTTTAACTTTATTGGTGTTCTCAGAATTCCCAGTCTATAAGAAAGCTTTCACAATACCATCTATCTCTATGGTTAGAATGATATGGGATATCCGATAAACATATAGGTTTCCAAGATTAGAAATTATCAGAGTAAACCTAGCAACAATTGACAAAAATTAATTCTGCTAAGCATTTATTCGAGCTTTGACCCCTTCTATAAGTGGTATACAATTAGAATACTTTGGCTTTGCATATGAAATGGGAACTCCCAAATATTTGAGAGGAAGCACTTGAAGCTAAATTTTAGTAATTCTTAATAACCTTGTTGATGAGTTAAGAGAGTCATTCCATAACTAGAGTAAATAGATAAGATGAGAGAGGATCCCTAATCTAATACCTTTAGGACAATTTAATGGCTTAGTAGGAATCTCATTCATCATAATATTGATTAAATCAGTTTCTAAACACATCAAAATCCATAAAATGAACTTAGTTGGGAATTCAAGAGCTTCTAGGAAAATTTGTATAAATTGTCAATTAATAATGTCAAATGCCTTAAATAAATATATGTTCCAACAACAACTTTTAATTTTTCTCCCAGAATTATAATCTTTTAAGATCTGTTGCATTAGTAGTATATTATCCCTTATAGATCTGCCTTGTATAGATGCACTCTGGGTTGGATTGATCATTGATGTTAGTGCATTCTTCAATCTATTAGCAAGGAGTTTTGCAATTATCTTAAAAATTGTTTTATAATAAGAGATGGGTCTCTAGTATGCCAATGTATCTGAAGACAGCTTTTTAGGAACCAAACAAATATAAGTGCTATTTATCTCCTTTAGCATTTTACAAGAGGATAAGCATTCTAAGAATGCTTTTGTAAACAAATTGAATGTAATCTCCCATATTTTTTGAAAAAAATCCTACAGTGACCTCATCAAGTCTAAGAATGCTTTTGTAATTAGATTGAAAGTAATCTCCCATGTTTTTTGAAAAAATCCTATAGTGAACTCATCAGGTCTTAGAGATTTAGAGGGATGCAAGTTAAATAATGTCTCCTTAACTTCTAGGCTCATAAATGGAGTAGAGAGTGATTTCATGTATTCCTTCAAAAGGGAACTACCAAAAAGTTCTCTAATATTATGAGTATCATAAGAACTTTCTTCGGTGCCTATAAGTTGTAAAAATAATTCCCTTGTTAGCCTGGATAAAGATTCCTGATCAGTGAATGAGGTAACCAAAGAGTCTTTTAGTTCCACGATCATATTTTTATTCCTTTTAGTAAGAAGAGAAGTATGGAAGAACTTGGTGTTAGAGTCACCATCTCTGAGCCAATTAATACGAGCTTTCTATTTTAAGATTGAATTATGTAAATTCAAAGCATCATGGTGATCCTTTAGTCTAACACATTCATTCTGTTTCAAAAGATTATTATATGGAGTAGATAACAAGCTTGTTGAGCCTCTTTAAGCAACTGTTGAGGAACCTTAGTTTGCTTAAGACTAGCTATCAAGAAGGCTTTGAGTGCTTGTTTAACTCTTCTTAAAACCATCCACATTTAAGTTCCAGCAAGATTCCACTAACTCTGTAAACCTATCCTGTATTGAAAGGCCATTAAAGAATGTGAAAGGAGCCCTAGGCTTTCTTACCATTTGGATATTGTGGATACTAATAGATGAACGATTTGAGAAAGTTTTGTTCTCCAAACTCAGCATAAGAGTGAGGGTATTGATTTGGCATTTATGATTGACTAAAGCTCTATCAAGTTTTTTTCAAAATCAAAAATTGGCCTTGTTGTTTGTTTGACCAAGTAAATAGCTTCCTTGTGTATCTTAGATCAGTGACTTTAGCTTTGTAAAACAAATATGCTGACTCACGTCTTGCTATAGTGTGAAACCTCATCATCCTTCTACTTCATTATCAGTAAGTATGCAATTGTAATCTTTTATTAAAAGCCAAGGGTTAATAGTTGTAGTTGCCAAGCTCTACAAATTATTCCATAGAGAGGCTCTTTGGAATTGGAAATTAAAAACATAAATCAATAAGAGATCAAATTTAGTGGAGGTCCCATTCAACTTGCAATGCAAATGGATAAGATGCTTAGTTTTTATGGGTCAAGTGTTAAAATTTCCATCCAATGTTAAATATGAACATTTGTAAATTGTTAAAGTTTAATTTAAAATCAGTGAATTATTAAGGGTTAAATTATATTCAATTTTTTATTTTAACCCTTTTGTCTAGAATATGGAATTTGGATTTTGCGGAGATGTTCTGTCTTGTCTTTTTATGTTTCAACTAAATCAAGAAGCTTTATTTAACTAGGTTAGGTAGGTGCTTGCTTGGTAGTTTCATCTAGTACTAGAAGCTAGAAATGTCGGTAACTTTCTGTTATCCATAAACTATCCCTTTTTTATTTCAAAAAAATTCTACCAACTATTCATTCTTGTGACTTATTATTATGAACCTACGAATACGATTGTCTAAATGAGAAAGGGACAACAAAAGACATATTTAAGTCGAATGAACTTGAATTTGTTATTGTTGATTCAATTCTATAACTATTTTTGTTGGAGAAGTGAAAACTTAAAGAGAACCCTCAATATGGTTTCTAATCCAGTCATTTCCAGGTCACAAACATAAATTAAAAATAGATAGGAAACCTATCGTTGTTCTGTTTTATTGTCGGATAGATGCATATAAACTACATTTTCTATAAAGATTTACAAGTGGAATTCAAAAATTGCAATGGAATAATAAAGAAAGAATCCATTTAGATGGGTCCTTTAACATCACAGTAATCCGAGTGGAGAAAGTTTTGGCATTTGTTCATCGGAAAATGTAGTTGATAAAATAAAAACATAAAAATCATTCTCACCTTTACAAGTTTTTGGGTTACACATAATAAGAGAGATTGAGTACAACTTTTTATAATATAATTAAGTAATTCATTGTTTTTCACACTTTACAAACTAATATCCTGTTTACATTAAAAATTATGAAATTTTGATCATTATATTTCTTGTTAGAAAACATGAATTAAAAATTTAAATAATAATAGTTTAAATAATCTCATATATTAATTTATTTTTTAATATATCGATATTCTAACATTCAAATGACAAATCTGTTACTTAATAAATACTTTTTAAACATATTAGATTTATTTTCATTAGTTTAAATTATTTTAAGTATGGGCAAGTCATTTAAAATATCCCTAATTTAGTGATATCTTGTATAATATGCTTGAATGCATAAAAAAACTAGAGTTTTTATCAAAGTAGCATTCGGACTGTCATAAAGTAATATATACTTATCTTTCTTGAAATCAATCTCTTGGATAAAATTTTTCATCCATAACAACTATTTACATGTTTCAGTAACTACAACAAATTTAGCTTATATGATTGAAAGAACAACACACTTTTATAATCGAGATGTCTATATTAGAGTTGTCTGTGCAAAAACAATCAAATATTTATTAGCTAACTCTAAGCTTACTATCATAAAAAAAAAGACTCATATTAAATGTTTCCCAAACTTAACCCCACTATATTATGATGCTCCTTTCCTAAATTAGACAAGAATTGGCTTATTGTACTAAATGCAAAGGCTATGTCAAGCCTATTACAGACTATTATATACATCAAGCTACCAATTGTGAGAGCATGTCAAACTCTTTCTTCTTTTCATCAATAGAATTTAGCTTAACTAATAAAAGGAAAAATAACGATTTTATCCTTACTTATGTATAACTATTGAAGAATATTCTCAACATACTTATTTTGAGATAATCAAAACTTCCCTAGACTTTCATCTAAAGTAATCTCCATAATTGTACTTGACTCATTGGTCCTAAGTCATTTATAGGAAAATACATGGTTAACTACTTTTTTAGCCCATCAATTTTAGAAGCATTCCTACTAACAATAAACATATCATCAATATAAAGTACTTTTCATGACATTCAAACTTCTTATATAATTATGTAGGTGTATGTTTCAAGGGATAAAGTTTTTTCCTTAATATACACATAAAACCCTCTTTTCTTTTGACTTTAAAAACCTTTTGGTTGCTATATATAAGTATTTTCCTCCATTTTACCAAAAAGAAAGGCTATTTTCACATCATCATGCTCAATCTCTGAATTAAGACTCACTACAAAATCAAGTCTGCATTAAATAGATGCCCTCTTCATAATTGGTGAAATATCTCTACAAAAATCAACATATGCCTTTTGGATGAATTCTTTGACAACAAATCTAGTTTTGTATTTGAAATGTGAAGAGTAATATTCTCCCTTCACTTTGTATCCATTTTTCTAAATCTATCTTTCATTTTGGAAACTTCACTAATTTATAAGTGTGATTATCATATACAGACTTTATCTCATCTTGCATGCCTTCATTCCACTCCTTTTTGTGCTCACTTTCTATAGCTTATTCAAAGCTTTTAAGTTTTTCCCTTGTCAGTGAACAAAACACTAAAATGTTACAAAATATCCAGTAAAAGCTTCATAGTTTTTGATAGATAATTTGCTTAAAACTACAATAATAACATCTTAATACATTTGTTGGTCAAGAAAATAATCTATATTATAAACATTAATAAGCTTAGTTGCATTTTATATATCATCACTAACTCCATAATCAATTATATTTGACAACAATGATGCTAAAGGAACTAAACCCACATTAATGGAACTATTGACAACAATGATGCTAAAGGAACTAAACCCACATTAATGGAACTATCACCATTATCAAACATTTCCTTATCTACATTTTAGGCTTCCATAAAGATTACATATTAACACTTGAGAATCTTTTTTACTATTAGATTATAAAAAATGTATCCAAAATCATCTCGTCCACAAGCAACAAAAAAAACCATTTTGTCTTCATATCTAGCTTAAATATATTATCATTAGGACTATACATGAATTCTTTAGATCCAAAGACTCATAAGTGATCATAATATACCTTTTTCTTTGTCCATACCTTGTTTGCACATCAAATGACAAAGGAACATAAGATAAGTTATTCAAAACATAAATAATAATAAATAAAGCATTACCTAAAAAGGATTTAGTTATCCTTGTTTATGAAGGAAACATCTCATTCTCTCAACTAGAGTCTTATTTATCCTTTTAGTTAAACTATTTACTTTTAGAGTCTGCGATAGTGTCTTCTAATAAAGAATACATTAATGTATGATACATTCATTAAATATCCTTAAATATTTACCTATATTGTCTGTTTAAACACATTTCAACTTCCTTCTAGTTTTTCTCTCAATTAAATCCTAAAACTACTTAAACATATATAATACTTGACTTTTATGCCTCAAACTATACACCTACTTCTTCTTTGGGTGATCATTAATAAAGGTTAAAATATAATATAAACCACCAATGTCCTTATCTTAAAAAGACAATACAATTTTAGTCCACCAATTCAAATACCCTTTCCTTCCTATAAGGTGAATAAGATCTAAATGAAACTTTGTTACACTTCCCTCCTAAATATTAATTATGATTTTGTAAATGTGTTCCTATTGCTCCATGCATAATATTCTTTTTATACAACTTTAGAATGCCTTTCTAACTTAAATGATGAAGCCTCTTATTTCATAACTCAACTATGTCCATACTATTTCTTACATTGATAACTTCTCTAGAAAAGCTTATTGACATTGTATACAAAGTAACATTATTCTTTCCTTTAGCAATAATTATACAATTTTAGTTAACTTTCGTTGACTATGATCAAAACCACTATAGTAATCTTCATCATTAATATTGCTAGTAAAAATCAAATATGATGAGATGTTTATAACATATATCACATTCCTAAGCATCCACTTTATATTACTATTGGTTCCCAAGCAAACATCACCAAAACCGATGACCTTTGCTAAGCCATTATTACTTATTATTGCAATAACAAAATCACTAAATGTGTAAGATCTAAATAAATTATTGAAAAGTATGGTATGATTAGTAGAACCACTATTAGTAACCCAATTAGTCTTATGACTTATAGATTAATCATATTAAAATCATCAATCAAGAGAAAAAATTCACTTGTAGTGGTCTTAATCTTATCGTAACCACCATTATTATTCTCTTTTTTTTTACTTGACACTTTTGGTCTTCTTTAACTTAAAAACCTCTTGAAATGATTTTTTTTATTATAATAGTAATGGTATTTAACATTATAAAACTTGTCATTAAACTTGGTACAATTATTAGATTTGTTCTTTGAATCTTTACTTATACTTCTTAATTTGTCTTAGTAACCAACACATCTGACTATAAGGAAGAAAATTGAAAATTTGTCCTCATATCTTATATTTAGAATACTATTATACACTATTTCGACCATTAACTCACTATCATGAATTAAGATAGTAATGTTCTAAATGCTTCCTATGATTCCAATAATGTATTATAAAGCCATAACCCCTAAACTACTTGATCCCTATTCTTGATAATTGATTCATTAAATGTTAGAATGCATTCAAGTGATTTATCATATAAGTTCCATCTTGATATCTTAATATAATTAATCACTTCATCAAAAACATCTTGTTCCTAGTATTTTAAGCATACAACATGCCAAAGCTTATTTTATAAGTATGAGCATGTTTCTCTCTACTAAATGGTTTAACATAATGTCATCTACCTACTTTTTAATGTAACCACAGATCTGCATATAAAGTAAGCTTTATTACTCATCAATTTTGTCATCATGCTTCTTCTTAATAAATATGAATTAAATTTAATCCTTTATATACAAGAATTCTTCCATTTTATCTTTTCATAGGATATAATTTGATCCATTTAAGCTTACCATTTTGATTGTACTAACCTTTGCAGCTCAGAACATAAACCAAGTAACATGACTTTAGGGGTTTTAAAATCATATCACTATTTTCCAAACTTTAAAAAATCATGTCTTAAAAGTATTGAAAAAATTTCAACCAAACAAACAAAAAAAATCATCCGAGCATACCTTAAATCAAAATAGCTCAAAGTTATCCTTACATACAATTCCCTAAACTTTTTAAACAAAATACTACTTAAGTGAGATCTAAATGTGATCTCCACTTTCCAAAACCAAGATTAAGGTCTTAAAAGCTTATTGGTAAAATTCCAACTCAATTACAGAAGAAACTTTTATCTTACTATCACTTCTTTAGCAATTCATAGAAAATGGAAATCAAGACTTTTAGCTCCTCTCCTTCCTTTCTCTCAATTTTGTCACGCAATTTTCTCACATCCAATCTTTAATTAATTTTTAAAATTGTCATTGCTTACAAAATGGACTAGGCATTAGCATTTGGCCATGCTCCATATTAGAGGGAAATTTAATCCAATATGAGGTACATCTGTATTACCCCTATGAGAATAAATTGCATTTTAGATAAATTAGTACTATTTTATATATTAACTAAATCATTCTAGAGATTACACATTTTACCATAAAGAAATAACCATTTAAAATTGTAGAATCATATATAAATAAGTTTTAGAAAATGATGCATTTGATGAATTATGCCATTGTCAATATTTAAAGGATATATAATATATTTTGTTATAGTTTCATATCCTATGCTCATTCAATTATGGATCATGATCATATACCTATTTTGTATCCACTACAAGAACATGAAATTATACAGCTACAAAGTTCAACATTTTTAATTAAGAATATCTATTAGGGTAAGGAGGCCTACTACATCATCTAATGATATTGTGTGTGTAAGGTGAGAATATTATGACAATTACTTGCTTTCAAATCAATTACATTTCATATGCTACTTTAGTTCTTATTCAAATATGTTATCAAATGTAATAAAGGATGAGTGCAACATTTAAAGCATAATATCTTATAAAAATTTGCAGAGTTACCTTTAAAATTATAAAGTTAATGGTCACAAATGGGTCTATAAGACTAAAAAGTACTCTAAATTAATGAACAAGTAGTTTAAATCCAAGCTAACTGTTCAATGGTTCATTTAGAGAGAATGGGCAAACTTCATTCTAACATTTATCTATCATCTTCTGAAGATGCATTCATGGTAATTATATCAATAGTACATTGTTATGTCCATATTAAGAGGTTGACATAAAGCAGTCTAAAGGGTTTAGAGGATGACTTTGTATTATAAAGTCAAGGGAAATAGGGTTATTTTTCTCTTTTGTATGTAGATGATGTCTTATGTCAAATGATTTAAACATGTTACTTAAGTTTAATTATTTGTGTAAGCTTTTTGGGATGAATAAACATGGCAAGTGAAGAGCGTCAAATATATCAAAAATTAAAATTATTATTTAAAAAATTTATATGCAACAATGAGTAAGTGGGTATCCATATATATTCAATAAACACAAAAACTCATTTTATTTAAACTAGATTATATATTCCCATAAGATATATTAAAATTATATATATAGCCAATTATGCTATTTACTAAAAATATTGGAACAACCAAACATATATAGATTTGATATTCTAATTAATTGGCAAGTAACTATTTTGAAAATAATGATATCTTTATTCAATCAATCAAAATAATTATTTTAAGAAGTTGTAGAGAATATAAAAATACTTAGGAACAATGAAAAAAAGGAATTAAATTAGATGTCACAACTTTTAGAATCAAACTTCATTCCTTAGCTAGAAAAGAAGTAATTAGTTGTTTATAGTTATAAAGGAAGTGCAACCCACAATAAATGAGAAGAGAAGAGATTTTTTATATAGCCCCTTTACAAAAAAAAAATCCTCTTATGTAAGTCAAGGTAGAATCCAACCCTTCAATCCTTAAAGAATCTCTTCAAAATATCTTCATTGTTAAATAAGATATCTCCTCTATAATTTTATCTTAATCTTCAAAAACAAATATGAATTATATTCAAATTAGGACTCGAGACTTCCTTCATAAGAAAAATAAAATAATAATTTTAATGGATATATCTTTAATTCTTGCTTTTATCTCAAAAGAATTTTGTCAGGTATAAAATTTTGATAAAGCATGCCCACCTTTTTATTTATCAAAGTCCTTTATCGACAGTTGTTTTCACTAGTTCTTGATAGTGCATGCTCGCATCTTATTCATTAGCCTTATATCATTGGTTTTTATTTTAAACTTCCTACAAGATTTGTAGCTTGCTAATTTATATTTAAACTTTCAACTTTAAACATATTTTAGTTCCAATCTCCAATTTGCATCCTTTAATATAAAACCCAATTATATTTTATTAATTAATAATTTATATCATAATAAAATAAAAATATTATAAATTATATGAATATTATGCACCCTATCAAGGAAGCATCTTTTGTCAATAGTATCTTGATTCATTAGAACAAATCTCAAAACTTGTTAGCTCTATCTTAGAAAGCATGCATTTAGCTTATATTGCAAAAGGCTAGTATGAACAAGTCTATATCTTATGCAACACCATCTTCCTATGAAGAGAACTTTTTTTTGGTATAGAGTCTAAAGAATAAAGATAAGAGAGGGTTATGAGATATATGCCATATTTTAGTATAGTTAGTAGCATAATGTATTCTTAAATTTTTAGTAGATTAGATATTGCATTCATAATTGAATTATTGAGTAGACATTTATATGACTTAGGTACATGCCACAATAGTGTTGTTAAAAAAAGTTTTAAGATACCATAAAGAGAACTATATGTTATATATTAATATACACAAATGTTGAAAAACTTGATTAAATTGGTTATACATAATCAAATTTTTATGCCTAGATGACCTGAAATCCACATTGTATTTTACATTTTTATATTAGTGGATGGTCTTGTAAAGTGTCAATTAGATACATTTCCCTCTTTTATAATTCGTGTTGATTTTTTTTACTTGGTATAGTGTTACTTCACAAGTATTTTGGTTTCAAAATGTGATTTCAGATCTTTTTTTTGTTTAATTCAATTACTAGACTTATCAAGTTGTATCATGATAATCTTTTAAATTTATTATTTGGTAACAACAATAAAACTATCATAGGCTAAGCATTTTGAAGTCAGATATTTGAATGTAAATGAACTTGTACACAAATATGATATTACTGGGGATTATAGTTTGACTTAAGTATATACTGGTTAATCATATCATCAAAGGACTACACCTTAAGAATAATGTTTCAGGACATTTTTTAATATGGGTATTTTTGTAAAACCCCAAACCTTTCCTTTCATTGAATACAAGTTTTTATTTTTTATCAATAATATTTTGAATGAATAGTAAATTTTTATGGGACCCAACGTCGAAATAATTAAAAATATCCAGAATAAGTTTTAGAGCTAAATGATAATGAAACAGATCGAAAATAAGTTCGATATGATGGATTTCAGGAGTTCCAAAAGTTTAGAACTAAAATGCCCTTTTTGAAAAGCAATGGGTATTAATGATTTTATCCCATTAAAAAAAATTTAAAGCTTCCAATCAATAAGTATTGACCCTAATTAGAAAACTTTATGGTCAATTTGATGATATGATGATTGCAGAATATTTATGGAATGTGGCTTGATTAGTTGGTAAATTAAACTCATTAAAGGGGCATTTTGGTCTTTCTTTGTATAATGGTGTGAGTGGAGTAGTGAGTCACACCTAATGACCAATTAAAGGATTTTTTAATAAGCATCATTTATTAAATAAATAATTAGTCATTAGAGACAACCATTAAGACATTGACATATGTAAAGCATTAAGTATAAAAAGAATAAAGCAAGATTTTTGGCTTCATTTGAACATAACTGCGAGACTGTTTGAGAGGATAAACGTGAGAGGGCAAAAACAAAAGTGAAAAGAAGAAAAGCAAGGCTAAAAACCAGTGGTTTGTTTTGAGTGACAAGGACGTGTTTAAGATCAATAGTTTCTTGGTGTTTTTCTGGTGTTTCTTTATATAGAATTGATTGAAGATAACAAGAGAGGAACGTGTAGTAGAATTCTGTCTTAGGTTAGTTTGAACCAGTCCCATTGTTTTGGCCATAAATCAACTTACAAACCTCCAAATTGAGTTATTCCAATTGGAGATGAAATCCAAGAAATATTACTAAAAATCTCTAGAATAAACCTAGACTAATCCTAAATGAATGATATCAAAGTTTGAGATTGAAAATGGTAACCTGATACTGCCCCTGTGTTGAAACAAATTGTGATATTTGCTACATTTGTCATGATTTAGAATTTTAAATGGCATGATATTTTATAATATAGAAACTAGAGACTTAGGGGAACAAATTTCTGGAGACCTCAAAGCCTAATTTGAATGTTTGTTATATGAAAATTAAGGAACAAGTAGAGGTATGGATTATGGACATAGGTCATAACTGTGAATCATTATGCATGATCATGATATGGTGAATTAAATTGAGTGAGATAGTTTTTAAAAGAAATTGATAAGTTAGAATGGGTAAAATATTGTTTTAAGTGACTTTTGAAGTTAGAATTGGAAATGGAGAATAATAGGTTAGCTTATGGTAGTAAATAGAAATATGATTAGTGTACATGTTACACAATTAAATACTAATCTCGAATTCAGTTAAACCAAATTTATAGTGTTAATATCTTGTTTTTGAATTTGGAAATCAATGCCTAATCAAAATGTGCTTGTGTTGGTAAAAGAAAGGCACAGAACGCGTGGGCATGCTTGGTGATAAAGTTGTTTAAAGGTAAGTGCATTTTAAATGCATTTTATGAAAATGATTTCTATTCTATTGTGAAGTGAATATGGATTATGAGTTTTATGTTAATGGTGCATTATAAGTGAATATTACTACTATGATTTTATGTTTTTAGCAATATATGAATTGAAGTTTGAAAGTTAAACCTTGAGATGATGTTATTGGTTGATAAAAAGGAAATGGTGTTTAGCCTATAGTATACCGATAGGTTTTATAGATATTAATATACTGTTGTATAACAATTAACCTAGTATGGGTAAGCAATGTAGAACTAACTCCTTAACTAGTGGTTAACTAGTTTGCGGGTAAGTGATGTAGAACCAGCTCTATAACTACCCGTATATAGTGGTTAACCTAGTACAGGTAAGCGATGTAGAACCAAATCTGTAACTAGTGGTTAACCAGATGCGGGTAAGCCATACAGAACCAACTCTATAACTATCGATGTATGGATGTCATCCTAGCGTAGGTAAGTAATGTAGAACCAACTCTATTATTAGTGAGTAACTAGTTATGGCTAAACAATGCAGAACTAGCTTCGTGACTTTATGCTTGTGGGTACCACATGGAAAAGAATTTAGTGATAGGTTAGATCGTGTAAAAAATTCATGACATTTTTAATACCACTACTATTTATTTGAAAAATGATTTGAGAAACTTGATTTTTAAAGTATATATGTTTCATATTAAATATTGAATTATACGAATTGAGATGAATTTGTTTTAGGGAGGTTTAAATAGTTAAATATGATTTGAATAGAAATTCTAGCACTCACTAAGCTCGTTTAGTTCACACTCTATTTTCTATTTTTAAATGAAACCTCCCAGGTGCATGCTCAGGGGCTTCAGTAGCAGGGACTCTGTAGCGCCCCCTTACCATAGGGTATCCACCGGAACGCCCGTAGGTCATTCCGATAAATATCCCACGATAAGAGA
>JANIHY010000004.1:44718131-44731035 GCA_027479065.1 Erythroxylum brevipes | reverse complement strand
AGAGAGCTCTAATCATTTATTGCGTTTATGGTTGGTTTGATTTGTTTATAGCAAAGATAACATCTTATTCTATTTAATACATTTCTATTTCTCTCTATGCAAACTAACCTCTGACCACTCTCTACCCAAATTACTTAACTACCCCCCACAACTTTCCAGCCTAGGAAAGTTCTTAGTAGGAGCTGGAGATGCTCCAAGCAAACCTAGATGCTCCTGTACTTGGAGACATGGAGAAGGAGGAGGGCGAGCTTGCCCTCAATAGGAACTCTACAATGAAGAGAGTTGGAGCTGAGAAAAGTGTGGGAACCATGGAGTTACTAAGGGAGTTTTTTTCAAAAATGCAAAGTTCAGGGAAACACAGAGAAGTTGGAAGTTCGAGCCAAAAACATGACATGGAGCAATTTTATAGTCTTCCTCTTTCGGCATGGTTTATGTCAAATATATGGCGGACAGTACCGGTGCATGGCCTCAAGTGGTCCCTTATCTGGGAGATTTCGTGTTGGTTCCTGTGGCAATGGCGGAACAAAAGCTTATTCGAGCCTGGGTTTTCCTGGCCAGCACTGGGTCGGAGTATTGTTTTTGAGTATGGTCTCAACGTCGAGCAATCTGCTCATGTTATGTCCCGCGCTGCAGTCGGTCCATCGGCTTGTCGCATTCGGGATATTGGATGGACAAAACCGAGCGAGGGATGGATCAAGTTGAACACGGATGGGGCGCAACATAGGTCTACTAGGTATGCTTCTGCTGGGGGACTCATTCGCGACCGCTCCGGTACTTGGCTAGGCGGTTTCCTCCATTTTATTGGACAGTGCTCCCCTCTCAAAGCCGAGTTATGGGCGGTTTACACGGGTTTATCAATGGTATGGGATTTGGGGTACCGTCAGGTCGAACTCGAGGTAGATTCTCTGGAAGTCATTAATATTCTTTCCTCTTCACATTCATGGCCGTACATTCCCACATCTTTGGTTCAGGCAATTCAAGCTCTTCTTGACCAACCATGGTTGATTCACTACCGACACGTCTATCGAGAACGAAATCGGTGCGCGGATTGGTTAGCGGCTCATGCGGGGCGTTTTGGGTTAGGCATTCATTATTTACCTTCTCCTCCCTCGGGATGTCTTAGTCTTCTCTTATAGGACATGTACGGGGTGGATACTCCACGGGCCACGTTTTAGGCTGTGCTTTCTCCCTCTTATATTAAAAAAAAAAACATGCACCCACTGGTGATGGGAAATTTGCAGTGAAGAGCACTAGAGCTGAGAAGAGTGTGGGAAGTATGGATTCCTCTAAAAATGATTTTCCAGACTTGCAAAGTTTAAGGAAACACAGAGGAGTTGGAAGCTCGACTCAAAAATCTTCATCCAATGGTGATGGGAAATCTACAGTGAAGAGTGCTATAGCTGAGAAGAGTGTGAGAACCATGGAGTACTCTAAAGAAGATTTTTCCTGATCTGCAAAGTTTAGGGAAACATATAGAAGTTGAAAGTTCAACCTAAAAAATTTGCATCCAATGGTGATGGAAATAGGTTAGCATCCCCTAAGTCATCTTAGAGGTCGGAGGTAGCAGCCTCAACGGTGAAGTACAAGTTAACTCATTTCAAAGATATTATGGTTGATGGAGTTTTAACTCCACCAAAAGAAATGTTGGAAGTAGGAGCAACTATTTGGAACTTTGTGTTACTTCTGGAGCAAGAGGCCTTCATACTCACAGGTACAAAAATGGGTGATGGAAAAGTGGGGTAAGAAAGGGCTTGGAAGGACTATGCTAATGAAGGAAGACACGTTCTTCTTTAAATATTCCAACAAATGCAACCTTAATGAGATGTTATAATTGGGTCCTTAGCACATAGGAGGTCAACTAATGTTTTTACAAAAGTGGATGCCTGGAATGTGCTTAGATAGGAGAAGCATTGATTCAATCCCTATTTGGATCTTTTTTTTACAATGTATCTCTTAAGTTTTGGATGTTGGAAGGGCTAATTTTCTTAGCTAGTTGGATAGGAAAATGCGTTAAGGTTTGTCGGTTGTCTTTATACGTGGAATAATAAACAACAGGGTAGTATTTCTTAAGGACATTAGATAGCTTTATGGTAAATCAGCATTGGTTAGATAAATTTGCCAAATCTTATACTCATTTTGGTGAACCAAGATGCCCAAATCAATTATGGATAGGAGTTCACAGTATCGAAGTCGATAAACTCGAAAGAGCCCCATTCAGTTTTTCAATTGCTTTGTTCAAAGATAGGTATTTAAAGAGTTGGTTTGTAGTATATGGCATTCGGAGGATAGGGATTATAAGGTTTATCATCTAATCAATAAGTTGCAAATGGTTAAGCTTGCATTAAAAGACTTCATAAAAATAAATAACGTGGAATCTACAGATTGACTGTAAAACGCTAAGGCAAAACTACTAGAAATCCAACAAAAAAAGTTACAATTCTCCTTAAGATGGGAATTTGAAGCTTCTGGGGATAACTTATTTGAATAATTCAGCATTGAATGTTCATAACTCCATTTTGCAAAAAAAAATCCAAAAGTAACTAGCTTAAGGATGGTGATGCTAATATGAAGTTCTTCTACAACACTATTTTGGCTCAAAGAAATAGAAACAAAATCATTACGCTAGCTGATGACAGGGGCAATTTCTGTACCAGTCCGGTTGAGATAAAGAATATTGCGATGAATCACTTTTAAGGGGCTGATGGGTACGTCAAAAACAAGTAGAGGTTGTGATTTTTCTTGGGTTTTTAAGCAAAAAATTAGCCTAGAAGCTAGGGAAACCTTAATCAGTCCAATCTTAGTGCTGAAAATTAAAAACATCCTTTTCAGTTTGAGTCCTCCTAAGGCTCTCGGGACAGTTTTAACATCTTTTTCTTTCAAAAGACATAGAGCATTACTGGTGATTTGCTGGTGGAAGTAATGCACGAATTTCAAACTTCTTAAGAAAATCAACAAGGCTAACATATACCTCATCCTAAAAATTCTAAATCCTTCTAGCATGAAAGATTTTCACCCCATTTCTTACAACACCATTTATAAACTCATTTCAAAGATTATTGTGAACTAATTGAAGAAATACATGGAGCCTCTTATCAGTATTTCCCTAGGTGCCTTTGTTCAGGGAAGGAGCCTTGGGGATAACATCTTGATTGTTCAAGGGTTGATGAGGGAACACACTTTCATAAAGGCCATCAAGAGTTGCTACATCAAGATTGATATTTTTAAAGCCTTTGATACTATTAAATGGGAATTTGTCATTGATTTTCTTCATGCATTTGAATTCCCAGAAATGTTTATGAAGTGGATAGCAGAATGCATTTCATCAACAAATTTTAGTTTGCTATTCAACGAAAGTCTTGCTAAATTCTTTAAGAACTTTAAAGGTATTAGGTAAGGGGATCCCCTTTCCCCTACCTATTCTCTCTAACCATCTGAATCCTTTCCAGAATGCTTACGACGCTTACCATTGAGAATTCAAGATTCAAATTTCATCACAATGTAAAATTCTAAAGCTAAATCGTTTAGCATGGATGATTTACTTTTGGTGTGTGGAACTAATGAATATTCTTTAAATATGATGATAAGGATTCTTAAGGAATTTAGCAAGTTGTCAGGTTTGAACATTAACTTCCTAAAGAGTTGTATGTATAATTCTTCAGATACGTAGAATATAAAGGAGTTAAGTAGATTGACAAAACTTCTAATTCGTTCCCCTCCATTCAGATATCTGGGAATTTTGATTACCATAAACAAACCAAAATATGTGGATTGATTGCTCCATTTAGATATCTGGCAATTCTTATATTTAGATGATTTTTATAGGATTTGATTTGACTTATATTTTGTTTATAGGCCTTGTTTTACCTCTATAACAAAGAAGGAACAATTTTCAACAAGTTAAAGCCAAGTTAGATAAGCTTTGACATGATATTATAGGAATAAATGCCCAATATATGGCAACAAATAGCATCCTATTAAGTTATGTTAGATTTTATGGAACACAATTTTAACATAAGTTCATGTCCTAGACCTATTTGGTAGTAATTTTTCATAAATTCTAATTTTTTACGTGACAGAGGAACATAAGGGATCAACACAGTCGACTCATGTTAATTGAGACACTTTGAATTTTTAAAGATTTCATAACAATAAAAGACATTTCAGGGGGAAATAGAAAGACATTATAAGTGAGATGAATTAGAGCATCTTAAGATAAGAAGGTAGCAATTTCAAAAAGAAAAGAAAGAATTTTCATCAAGATTCAAATGGAGAACATTAGATTTCAAGATTCATGAGAATGAGTTCTTCTATTTTGTATTCTTACTCAATGTTTATCAGTTTCTTTTCCTTTAACATGAAGTAAATATGATAGATCTAGTATTCGTGATTGGTTCTTTGATTTAATAAAAGACACATCTTTCCTTGTGAATTATTTAAGATTACTTAATGCGATTGAATTAAAACATATCATTTTGATTCAATTTCAGGTTTCACATATAGGGCTTGAGAAATCATACGTATAGATAGATTGTGGTATGAATAACAAAATATGCATGGAATCCTATAGATAGGACCATATAAATCACATGGGTTAAGATTCAAATGTATCACCAAAATTCATAAAATGAGTTAATGTATAATTAGAAGTTTTGATTTCAAAGAGAATTTAATTAATGAACTTAAGGGTAGAGGCTGCATATCTTAAGAAAGAATATGGTTATAACTTTAAAATTTCTACTGGACCAAAAAATCAGGATCAATAATTGAATCAGGATATATTTAAATATAAAAAGATTCTTGGGAGTTGTAAGGCTTCTCAGATAAGGATTCAAATACACATATCAACAATTTTTTAGAGATGTGTAACACTTTTAAGATTAGTGGAGCTTCAAAGGATTATATTTGGTTAAGGTGGTTTCCTTTTACAACAAGGCATAGATCTAAATCATGGTTGAAACCCTTTCCTTCTTAATATATAATACCTAAAATGGTCTTGCCAAAAATGTTTCCTAGAATGGTCTTGCTAAAAATTATAAGTCAGCTATTTTTCTCCAATATGAACTTAAACATGATTGCATTTATCCCTAATTTTCTTTTGGTTTCCCTATTTTGTAGTAAATCCCTAATACTCAAGGACAGAGGGAAAATTATTTCTTCTTTTCCTATATCATCTTCCGTTCTTTTTCAATTAGTGGGTGTCTATTTTGAAATTGTCCTCTGACTATAAGATCTTATGATTGAAATTTGTCTCTCACCAAATTGTAAAAATAACTTAAAATAGTAGTATTCTTTCAACATTCGGTTTCAAATCCTCTATCGATAATAGAGAAAAGAAATTTTAGGGTGAATCAACAATGTAAGCATACGAAGATAAAAAGAAAAAAGAAAAGAAGAATGAGGAAGAAAAGGGAAATAATCACAAAAGAAGATATTTAATTAAAAAAGTGCAAAATTAATATGAGTGGACCACATTGGCATAGAATCATATCTTGTTTTCATTTGATGATTGCCTATAATGTTTGATTCTCGAAATACTTACTATTTTACCCCAGCTTCTTGTTTTCATTGACATGAAAAACTGATGACTTCTTTTTAATTTTTTTATAAGAATTTGAGTTTTTTGGAGCCTGATATACTCATTTAGTGAAATTAATTTTTAGATGAAAATAAGGATAATTGCAATCGAGATTAAATGAAATTAAGTTTTAGGTTTTAATTATTAGAATTAATTAATTAATTTAAAATTAATAATTTAATATTTAATTACTCGTCAACTTCCATATTGATAGCTAACCTTATTTGGCATGCCTAAGTGGCCCAACTTAACAAGGACGTAATATTTATTTGATGGAGTGAGCATTTTTGGGCAAATTACTCCATTTTGGAAACAATAGGTTTATCGGAGATAATGACAATGGTCATTTTAGAATTTTTGCTAAACATTAGGGGAAAAATTAAACCTTTTTCCAATAATCAGGGATAACAAAGGCAAGGGCCTCCACCCAACTGATTACAATAATAATAACAGCAAGAATGGAAGCTAAGTCTCAATGAGTTTATGATAAAATTCATGACCACATTCAAGGCTTGCTTCCAAAGTACTGAAAACATCTCTTCAAACTCAAGAAGAATCCATCCACAACTTAGAAATTCAAATTAAATAACTTGATAAGCTTATCTCCATAAGGCAAGTATGTATTTTCCTAGTAACATTAAACTAAACTCTTCACAAAAAAAAATTAAACCAAACTCGAGAGAGCAAGTGAATGCAATAATTTTAAAAGTGTGGAAAGGAGTAAAACGTTAAAGAGAAAAAAAGGTTACTATACAAAAAATGAAGAATGATGAAAAGGAGAAAAAGAAAAATGAGCAAGAGAAGAAAGTTGTTATTGAGTACCTACCAAAAATTGTATACTTGAGTAGGCTTGAGAAAGATAGAAAGGAAGATCAATTTGATAAATTTTTCGCATTTTTTAAATATTTACATCTTAACATACCTTCTATTAAAGCTCCTTCATAAATGCAAAAATACATCAAATTCTTAAATTAAAAATACATCAAAATTTTAAATTATCTCCTTTTTAATAAAAAGAGACTCGAAGAGTTGTTGATGGTTATTTTCAATAAAGAGTGCTTTGCCATCTTGAATAACAAGCTACCCTAGAAGATTAAAGTTCTAAGGAGTTTTACTATTTCCTATAATATGGGTAGCTTGTAAATTGAAAGGGAATTAGTAGACTTAGGTGCTAGTACTAATTTGATGTCATAAGACGTGTTTAAGAGATTGGGATTAGTTGAACCTGAGCCAACTAAAATGAGAATTCAATTAGCAGATCAGTCGATTAAGTATCCCAATTACAAAAGATGTCCTAGTTAGGGTTGAAAATTTAATTTTCCTTATTAAGTTTGCGATTATGAATATGGAGGATAATGTTAAGGTTTCCTTGATTTTAGGTCAAACTAAAACTTCTAGGATATCTTATAATGCAAAAGTAAATCTCTATAGGATATGTCAAAACTAAAGAAGAATTTGGTGATATTTTCACAAAATCTCTAAATGGAGCTCGAGTCATTAATGTTTGTAATAAGCTATGTATGATTAATATTTATGCTCTAACTTGAGTAGGAGTATTACAGATTAGAAACAATGAGATCAGATAAGATGTTAATATCTAACAAGATTGTAACAGTCAGTATATCCTGATAATTGATTATAGTGATATTATTATGTAATTAGTTGCAATTGTTCTTAGGACAAATACATCTTTTCTATTGATTTGTGACTATAGATACAGAGGATGATGTAGAGGTTCCATTGATCTTAAAGTAAACTAAAACTATGACATATCCTAGAAGTTACAATTTGGTCATCATTGCATTATGAGATTGAGAGCATAAGCAAAACTATCATCTGAAGGGTTGCCTAGACCATATGGATTTAAATGAACTTGTCTTGACCATATTAAGGATAATTGCAAAGTATAAGGACATTTTAGCTTCCCTAACCTTGATAGTGTAAAGTTTGTCATCAATATTCTCTATATGAATGTTTGTACAAGTCAAATGCTGTATAGTCTCTATGCAGATCATGCTTTGCATATGATTACCAATCTCTAGCATGACATTGATAATGAAGTTGCCTAGAGCTCCGAATGATGTCATAAAAGGTAGAATTATGCAACACCATACAATCCATTATCTTAAAGAGGTTCTCGATCTAGCTTCAATTTTGGAGAGAAGAATTCAAAATGGAAGGTGAACTTGTAAGATGTGGAGTTGTCATTCATGGTGACTCCTTCCACTTTGTTTATAACATAGTAAATTATTTGGAAATGTAGTTTTAGTTAATTTTATACTTTGAAAAGATTATATAACTTATTAGATTCATGTTTAAATTAGGTTGGTTTTAGCAAATGGAAAGTTGAATAGAATTATAGTAGTTAGAGTTTACATATAACTATGCTATGTAAATGTAGTCCATATATAGGAAATTTGTAATTTTCATTAAGTAAGTTTTATCTAATAATGAAATTAACCACTTCTGTGTTCCCAAGATATAAATATATCCAATTCGAACCTTGTTAAAAATCTTCTTTCATCTTATTCATTTTCCTTCTTCATTCTCCATTTTTATTGCATATACTTATTCAAAAATTTGTGTTAAAGCATATTAAGGTAAAAATGACTTTAGTTGCAAAGTTTGACATGAGAAAGTTTAATGGAATTAGAAACTTCAAATTATGGCAATAAAAAGTGAAGGATTTGTTGGCATAGCAAGGCACACTAAAAGGGTTGCATAAGAATATGCCAAATCTTATTAATGCTCTTGACTGAGAAAATTTACAAGCTGAGTAACTATAATTATACAACTATGCTTGGAAAATAAGGTCATCCACTATTCCATAGATATTGCATCCTCTAAGGAGATATAAAAGAAGTTTGACACTCAATACATGTCAAAATCTCTCATGAATAAGTTATATCTAAAATATAGATTATATATGTTGAAGATGAATAAAGGAAGAAATCTAGAATAAAATGCTAATGCATTCAAATAAATAATCAATGGATTCCTAAAGCTTGAGGTGACTATTGTAAAAAAATAATAAATCAATGATTTTGTTTTGTTCTTTACCTTTGTCTTATAAATATCTACCAAGCATGCTCAAATTAGGTAAGGAAATAATAGTATGGAAAGCATTATCAATACACTATTGGTTTATAACTAATAGAGATAAAACACTAGTGAAAGCTCTAAAGGTATAAGACTTCATATATAAGAAAACTAAGATCACAAGAGAAAGCAAAATAAGAATGACTCGTCTAAAAGGAGTTCTAGATCTAAATCTAAGGATAAAATGATAATATGGTGCTATAAGTGAGAGCAAGGAATGCATATTAAGAGGGACCGTCCAAATAAGGAGTATAGTTATGAAAAAAAACTGATGCTTTAAGATTTGCTAATGTAGCGTAGAGTAAGCACTCAAATTATAGTGATAAAGATATGCTTTATGTTTCATCCAATCAACTATAAGAATTATAGGTTTTAGATACAAGATGCACATATCACAAAACACTAAACAAAGATTAATTTATGACACACATGTCATATAACATTGGCACTATCCAATTAGGGAATGATAAAGTTTTTGAAATTGTTATAATATGATAGGTTATGATCAAGATATTTGAGAGTGTTATAAAGATGTTATGCAATGTCTAACATATACTAGATTTTAGAAGAACTTAATCTCTTTGGTCACCATATATGTGAACCAATATTAAGGTATTAAAGAGTTTGATGGTTGTCTTAAATGGGCCAAGACTAGTAGGAAAAGTTTACAAACTACTAGGGAGCATAGTTAAAGATGTAGAACCACCAATAATAGGGTTCTAACTACTTGTTATGGGACTATTGTCATTCCAGACAAAGAATATGGATGATTGTTATGGTGAAAGATGTGAGGTTTCGCAAAATCAAGGAATTAAATGCATTTGGTCAGATCTATTTAGAAAAAGGTCACGCTTCAAATAAAGCAGTTGACATATTGATGAAGTCAATTACTACAAAAAAGTTTAATCATTGCTTGGACTTGATCAATGTCTCAAGGTGCTAAACATGGTAGTAACTTCACTTGTATAGAATATATTAGTTAAGATGGAGCTTATTGTATATGTCTCATATATATGGATGTATAATCTTCAAGTATGTTTAGAAGAATGTAGGCATTTTTTTTAGAGTATATTGGTTGAACATGGTATATTCACCGACTAGAGATTATTCTATATGGCTCATATACATGGATGTACAATCTTAAAGTGTTTCTTCGAGTGTGCTAGTTAAATACATGATATTTTTCAAAGTGGAGGTTGTTTTGTATAGTTCATATACATAAGTATGCAATCTTAGAGTATTTTCCCAAAAACATAGGCAATTTTTGGAAATTTTTAGGTGAACATAACCTAGTACACGATTGTACACTAATGCATATTCTTTTTTAGAATATAAAACTGAAGATACGGGTCAGAACATGAACAAGTTAGTGTAGTGGAAGTTTTTTCAAAGGACATAGCTTGAGACAGACATGTTAGTGTCCATGTCTATATGCACAAAGACATAGTGAATAACATAACTTGGGACAAAAACGTGTCAAATCCTATGCCCATATTCTTGAAATAAACTATGAGTTGTATGAACTGAGACAAAGGTGTGTCCGTGATAGAGTATCTTATAAGAAATGTGATTTTAGTGGATTTCAAATTTTATAAAGCTTATAAGCCTTGTTAAAGTTATATTTAAATTAGTTTGAGTTTGGTACAGGGCATGTTATGTAGAATTGTATAAGATAGAGTTTACATATAACTATAATTGTGTAAATGTGGTTGATTCTTTATCAAGTGATTTTTATATTCAATAGAGAAATTAATGGCTCTAGACTTTTGAAGTAGGCATAAATCTCATTAAATTTTTATTATTCTTTATTCTTTTTATCCATTCTTTTTTAATACGTATGAATACTAATTAGAATTAAAAAATGCAAAATAAATATTTAGGGCTTTTCTATTTATATCGTACTAATCAAATCATGCAAACTAAAAAATTGAAGCCTAGATTAAAATTTCCCTAACTTAGGCCAGAAATAAACTCTAAAAGAATATCATTTTATTGTGTTCACTAAAATAAATTTTAAACAATTTCAATTAACTGAAATAATAGTTAAATCAAACTTTGTGTGCATATAACTCCATTCCAATTCAGAATTTGATTCTTATCAAAATTTAGTGTATCATTTCCAAATTAATACCAACATGTAAACAAGAAAATAAAAGAAGTGAAACATCAAAAATCGAGGTTGTTGCTTTTGACGTCGAGGAAGTAATTGTCCATAAGAAAATAAAGAGGTGAGAAAGAGTCAACAAAGTAACACTCTCCTCTAATTTTACCAACTTCCTTCTTTCATAACTGTAATAAAACAAACGTGTTACTTCTTTGTTTTTTGCTTTATAATTCGTATTGTTCAATTTGACCTTAGTAATTCTTGGATGTGAAAGTAGCAACAACGTATACAAAGTTCTAGTAATCTAGGTCATCTAGTCTTTGAGATGCAAGTTTGGGCCCATTTTTTAGGTGAGTACAAGGATTTCTAATGGACCAGTACAATCCAACCATCAAGTTAGACTATCAAATCAAATGGGCTAACTCTTATTCGAGCATGCCAATAAAATGATAAATGACATCATCACCCAAGAAAAAATTAAATTAGAGAGTAGCTAGTTCTTGCGAGTTTAAGATGTCATGTCTAGAAATCCTTTCTGTTGGAACCCGTCTCCGAGGTCCAACATTCGGAAACACACAAGCATAGAAGACCCAAAACCGACAACATACTGACCCCAAATTTGGGTAACTCGAAAGAAAGGAAAAATGGATCGGCTTCTTAAGGAAATTTATTTCTCATGGTCTAACAATTCTAACGCCACTGAAAACACTCAATTCGGATTATAAATAAAAAAGTTATGACCAAAATATTGTCATAAAGGAAAACGGACCAATACCGCTATAACTAACTTCATGTCAGAAATTGAAAATCTTAGAGGTAAAATTTCAGCTTGGCACCTTCATATAACTTGTAGTTTTAGGTCTCTAGTTTAATTTAAAACAAGAATCGCCTCAATCGGAACTATATAGCCCAAGATATTTCAAAATAAGTTAAGTATATTCAGACTTTATTGACTGACCATCACACTTTGTTTTAAACCAATGTTTACAATTTAAAAGCAATACCGATGAATCAGGTATAAAAAGATAGAAAATTTTCTTAGGAGTCTATCGCTTCAAAAATCAGCTTAATTGGAGGTTTATGCAAAAATTTATGACCAAAAAAAGGGAGAGGGGTCGGTTGGTGAAAAACCGACCCCAAACGCGCGAGCTCGCCCAAAGGTGAGCGCTGGGCGCTCGCGGGCCGAACGACCTGCCCAGCGATCCGACCTATCAAACTTCTAACCCTCATAAATTTTGACTCCGAGCTCCAAATCAGACAAGGTTTGATTTGTTAGAAAGCTAAGAGACATATCTACCATTTTTAAGAAGGACTCCATAGCAAGCTCGGACACTAAAGAAATCAAAAGTTTACTCTAAGACCGATCGACTAGCTCTCCACAAACAGTACCAAAACTTATAAATACCATAACTTTTGATCCAGAACTCCAAATTAAGCAAACTTAGTGTCTATGGAAAGGTAAAAGAATTTTATACAATTTTCATGAAGATCATTGACCTAAAATCCAACTCTATAAGGGTCAAAAGTGGACTCAAAAATTCTGCCTGAAATTTGCCATTTAGACAGCACCTGCGCTCAACTCTAGCAACTGACACTTTGCAATTAATACCTCAAAAATAGCTCATTACACCTCATGAACAAGCTCTACAGCTCGTCTAACACCTTCAATAAGTCTAAATGATCCTACACGACCTATATCAACCCATAATTTGCAGCACAACACAATATACCCAAATTGCTCACATGAGCACATCAGCCCAGATTTTCTACAGCTCCTAAACCTTTACAAATTCCCAGCGAGCTCTCCCAAAACAAAAACCCAGCAGCAACTCAATGATCAAAAGACTCATATATATACCCTTTTCAAGGTCAAGCACAGATCGCACATCAACAAAATCACATGATGAAGAGAGTACTAGAGCTCTCATTCTCTTTTTAATCATTCAAAAGTTCAATCATAGCTTTAATTACATATCAGCATATTCATCAAGAATCAAGTACAAAATACAACATATGAGATGCTCAATGCTTAATATGCTTATAAAGCTATCCAAAAGCTAGTTACTAACTTAATACAAAAGTGTCTAAAATTCTTGGAGTTATGCCCGATGCCTTGCAAGGTTCAG
>JANIHY010000004.1:44575514-44585638 GCA_027479065.1 Erythroxylum brevipes | reverse complement strand
GAAAATACTTTAAAACCTTTGTTTGATTCTAATTATTGATTTGATAATTAATTTAATTTAATAATATAACTCTTTAAAAAACAAACTAAGCTCCAAAATTATTCCTAATAAAATCAACTCTTTTGAAAATAATTTTCAAATGATTAAAAAATATTTTTTTAGTAATTAGGAATCTAAACCAATTTATCTTAATAAAACTAATTTAATTAACAGGAAGGATTTAAACACACAATTTTTTTTGGTTACAAGGAATAAAAGACAAATCAAAACACGCTCCACTCTATCCAACACACCCCATTAACGCAGAGTTTTGTAGTATCGTGCTCCTTTTGTATCTTGGTGTATATAATCCATAATGATCAATGGGGGCTCTTGGAGTAGATGCAATCTTGGACTAGTGAAAAAGGCTTGAGTAGCCAGTCTATCGGCACACTGTTTCCCTTCCCGATAGGTATGATGAATTTACACCTCCCATGTTCGGTGAATTAACCATTGGATACCTGCCACCAAAGGATTATTGTTAGTCATAACTATATTTGAAGAAGAAAGAATGTTGATAACTTCCAGAGAATTCATTTTGACAACCACGCGTCGATAGCCAAGTGCCCATACCAACGTTAGACTCGAGTGAACTCTCCAAAATTCTGCAATCAAAGGCGAGCCCACTCCAATATTCTGAAGGAATCCACCACACCATCGACCTTGACATTCCCGAATCAAACCTCCAGTTGTAGCAAGGCCGAACTCGTGTTTCACTACCCCATCAGTATTTAGTTTGACCTAACCGTCTATTGGTTTGGTTCAGTCGACTAAATTACCCAACGACAGACCTTGTGTCTGAAACACACAACTTTTCATAGCTCGAACCCGTATGACCCAATCAACGTAATTCATCACTATTTTGTTACCATCTTCCGATCAAACAAAGTCGACCTAAAAAATGCTTATATTTTGTCATTGTCATAAAAAACCAACATGCAATTGCAAACATTGTAGTCCACGCTACCTGTTACCACTAAGATTGGTGCTTAAGGTTGTAAAGAACCCATGTCCTTTCATCTTGTTGAAAAAAAACCCATATCCACCATTTCAGGAGGAAATTTGCACCATAAGGATTTCACCATATGACAATCTTGTATTGCATGTAGGGTAAAAACACAAACTTTAAAAATAAGATTGAGCGGGAATTGTCTAGTCTGTATAGTGTATGTGCCAAAACCTTTCTATGAGTGCTTGTAAACATCAACCATTTATAGCACACACTTGACACTTTGTCCTCTTGTGACACACACCCTATCTTCTTTCCAAATAAGGGTTTTTGCTACCCACTGCACTACTACCTTCACTATTTCCAATGTTGTTGTCAACTTCTCCATCACTCCTCGTCCTTGTTTGTGTTCTTCTCATTGTTGGTGTGTCTTTTCTGGGTGTATCTTCATCATTTTTTAGGCTATCTTGCCTCTTCCTCGAAGAGTGATTATCACCAATGTCTCTGTAATGGAGGAGGTAGCTTCAATAGTTGCTAATACTGTCATTAGTGGAGGTCCATTACTTAGACTAACAACCTTATATAACCTAGAAAAATCACATCTAGAAACACTAAAACTCATTTGTCAAAAACCTAAGCTAGGGGATATGCAAAAGATGGTTTTTCAATTCTCGATCAAGTATACAACCATGTTTTTGTTAATCTTATTATCTAGAAATGGAAAGAAAAGTGGTAGTATGGGATAACATTATTGTAGAAACAATACAAAAAAAGGGAGGAGTATATAATTTTCTAAGAAAACAAAAGGCATATCCAAGTTTCAAGAACCCAATTCACAGAAATTCATGTCATGGAGGAGGCATATGACTATTTCAAGTTTTCAGAAACAATAAATGAAACACATCAAATATTTTTTAAAAAACTAAAACAAAACCATAATTAATTAATGTGGTGAGAGAAGAAGACAATTACCTTAGAAACACAAAGACATAAGAGGAGGAACATAAAGACACTTATAAATAAGCGAAACAGAAATCATTTAAGTGAAAAGCACGAAGATAGAAGAGGGCAAAAACAAAGATAGAAGTAAGTAGCTAGAACGCAACCACAGAAGAGGAAAACCATAAAGAGAAAAGATGATAGAAGTAAATAGCTAGAACGCAACCACAGAAGAGGAAAACCATAATGAGAAAAGATGATAGAAGTAAATAGCTAGAACGCAACCACAGAAGAGGAAAACTATAAAGAGAAGAGATGAAGACATCAGTGGAGTAGTCAAAACATGAAGGTAGAAGAAGAAAAACTAGAGGAGATTAGTTTGTCTTTAGGATACTAGTCTCAAAAAAACAATGTCATTTAAGTAGAGAAAATGATGTTGTTTGTGTTATTTTGGATTTTTTTTTCACTATGAACATCTAATCATAGCCATTAATTTTTACATAAGAATTTTTTTTTAGTTAGAAAATGTCGCTAACAACTATAGGATCTGGAACAAATTTGTATTTTAGCTATGAAACTTTATTCATTGCAAAAAGTTATTAGCTATGAATATTAAATATAACTTATTCACAAATTTGCATTTACTACAAAAACAAATTGTAGTGAAACTAAATATAGCTAACAATCTAACAGATCTAACAAATTTGTTTTGAAAGTATTGCTTCAATAGGCTATGATTTTGAAATTTCTTAACGAAATAGTAACTATTAGTTATGAATTTCAAATTGTTGCAAAAGAAAACGTAGTCAAAAGTAACATTTGTTGGAGTGTATATTCCTACAATTACTTGTGAGATTTAACAACTCAATATTTCGTAGAAACTTTGTATTTCTTTTACTTGTAAACTTGCTTCAGGCTAAGCATGTATTCTATATATTTTTAATTTAATTTTTTATTTCTTAGAAAAATTAATACAGACCAGTAGTTTTCCTTCTTTTACAAACAATTTTAGCATGTTATAATTCACAACTTTGGCCTTTTGATATCTAGTTAAACTATGACACCTCAATTTGTAACTTTTATTAAAAAAATAATATATCCCAATATTATAAAGGGGCAAAGTGAAGAAATCTGGGGAGAGAAGGTTGAAAACACATTTGCCATTGTCGGCAAGAATCCAAGGTCTTACAACTTCCATGACTGAATTGCTCGAGCAAATATTCAAAGTTTAGTTGGGCTCTTTCTTAAAGTGATGTAGACGTTAAAGGAGTTTTCCGTTTCCTTATTCAATCAATCAAATGGCCGATTATAAGCAATGACATTTTTACGGTATCAGATTTTTTCCTGATAATTAATGACTGACTGGTGTCTGATTAACTCCTTTTTATATATAATGATTTATCGTCCTTGTTTCCTGTGCTTCACAATTATATCCAGGAAGTGAAGTGATATATTTATTCAATAAACCGAAACTACAGTAAACCCTCCTCAAATTGCAGGCTAATTCATAGCTTTCAGATTCGTGCACATTCTGGTTTGTCCTCGTCTACTCGACTGTACTCACTTTCGGTCACCTTTGTTGTCGTACATTTCTGTAAAGCGTACGTTCCGTATTATCCTTACATCTTCATTCGATCAGTTCGTTACTTAAATGGCAATGATTTGGAGACTTCCCTTTATTTTGACAACTAGTATTACTGCTACTACTATTGCTGCAATCATTGCAGTATTGAAATGCATTATTATTAGTTATTTAAGCGTACGTTTATCATGAATTGAGGTAGTTTATGAGTCCCAATAAAATTTTATCTGAATCCTGACGTAATGATGCATGACATAAACTTCTTAATTTTAACTGCACAGACTAAAAGAATGGAAGAAAAGTTACATGGTGACCGGACTTACGTACGCCCGGTCGCCGGAGATGATCCTCTCCACGTCAATTCGTTGAACTTTATCGATGATGTGTGACATCACCTTCGGACCGTCTACTGGCTAATGGAACCACCTCGGCGAGAGGGGTGGAGAGAGGTGTGGGCATTGGAGATGTTCTGCAGACCGGACAAGTTGGGTGCAATCTCAGCCACGGGTCAACACACTTGAGGTGGAAAAGATGGCCGCAGTCCGGTAGCAGCCGGAGAGTGTCGGTGCTCCGGTAGTCTGCCAAACATATGGAGCAGCACGACGCCGTGGTCGTAGCATCGCCATTCTTGTGGCGCTTGGCTTCTGAGTAGAGCAACTTAGGGTAGCTCTTCAGTGTTGCCTCATCTAAGCCCACCTCCACCACCACGTTCTGAAGATCCGGTGGCTCGTCACCGGAGGTATTATTATTGCTGTTGTTACGTCTTCTTCGACGGGTTGACAAAGGTGGCTGCTGCTGAGTTCTGGTGCAGAAATATGAGGCTAAAGTGATGGTGGTAATTAGTAGCAGGATTCCGATGGAAACTCCAATGCCGTAGCCAAAACCTCCGAAGTTGCTCGAACCCAGAAACCCGCCTGTGTCTGTCGAGTTATTCATCTCCGATCAGGGGACTGAAAGGAGGAGAACAATGAGAGAGTAATCGGTCTGGTCAGCCATGGCACTGGCAAGAGAGCTGTGTGTTTATTTGGGATACTCCAAAGTTTCACAAAAGTCAACGGTGGCATGAATGTCTTTTTTTGGTTTGATAGATTTAAAAAAGATGAATACCGTTAGTTTGAATTAGTGACAGGCAGATAGAGATGTAAGTAGGCACTCAAGCTTTCAAGCAAAGTTACGCAAATAAATAAAGCAATGCATGTCATGAACTCTTTCTCTTCAGCATATATATGCACAATATTTGCCACTGAAGTCAATACTTTCTGTGTTTTTCTTTATGTAAACAAGACTTGTTTTCTATATGACAAATTCTATTTACACAATATAACGAGGAGTCCAGATCTTCTGTCTAATTTTATGATATTTTATTGTGTCTAGTGAATCTCAGCTATTTATTTATGTAAGTTCCATGTTGACTCTATATAAATAAACGTGGAGCTTGCATAAATGAATGGCTAAAATTCACTGGACACAATAAGACACCATAAAACCGAACAGAAGATCTGGATTCTACGATGAATTGATACATTAAATGGATTGGCAAAGCTTGTCCAAAAAGATACATTAGTTGAAACCATAAAGCAAAAACAAGAAAGAGTCAGAAAAAGTACACTTAATCATGGCTTTGTTCTATTTCACTTGCAATAAAGCTTTAGATTCACCTTCAAAATATTCTTATGATATATGTTAATATGGTATAGGATTCTCCCACCATAAAGAGGAGTTTTTGTTAGCCTTTCTTCTCCTCTTTTTCCCAAATCATCAGTCACGTCTATGGGTCCTTTTAGCTTACGCTATTTCCATACTCATTAGTAACGTCTTTCTTCCAACTAAGCATCCCTTGGATCTTATTAAACACCCGTGTCCGTGCACGCACGATCCATGCAAGATGATAGTTGATTATTATTTTAATCAACACAGAAAGTCTTTTTATTGCTGTAGCAGCTACACCAATAGAAAGAGCTGGTTCTGGTATTCATATTGCCTGTATTCAATACAAAATAGAACATGAGCTAGGAGTTTGGTTCTATCAGTTATTACCTACTGTATGTATGTTTTAGTACTTTTCTCATCTTCTGTTCATGGTTGTTAACTTGCTCTATACATATATATCCCGTTTGGTATCTGATTTTCTGCAAAGGACACCAAATTGATGCTTACATGCCAACCCCTAAGAAACTTCAAGAGAAAATTCCCCTCTTGCGTATTTGGGAAAATTTTGGTGGCTTGTCAGTACCAATGACATATGATATGCCTAATTTGATACTGACATAATATCATATATACACTGGAAGCATTGCAATGAGAACTAGAATTGCAATTCTGACTACATTATAATTATGGAAGAATCGAAATTATAAAGAGATTACGCACTCACCACTAATTTGACGAGACTAGAAAAATAACAATACATAAACTTAAATCTAACGTAAAAGGGAATAAACACTCATGAGATTAGAACAAATTTAAGGCATCTAACTTCAGGAGAAGTTGTAAGATAATCTAGAGAATTTTATTAATGTGGCTAATTAGTTAGGTGTCTTAACATTCATATTCAAATTCATATTCTCAAATGTTAATCTATGCCTCCTCTGCTAGTCAAATGTCAGACATAGCATTTGCAGGAGCTTTTTATTGTCTACTTCTTTCTACTGCTGCCACAATTCCTATCTTCCAATCAAATACCTACCACATTGCAGATGCATTTCGTGAGTAATAAGCTGATCTCTTTTTCAACGCACCTTTTCATGAAAGAGTTGAAGACTTATTTTCTCTTTACCTTGGAATATTCTCTAGTTCCTTGCCTTCTGGATAACATAAATGGTACTTTCAAAAAATATTTTGAAAATTAAGATATCACCTTTCACATACTTTGCTCTGGATTGCACCAATCCATAATTTCAGACCAATCCGTTTGGGATCATCCTACGTTGCAAAGCTGTTGGGTTTTGATCCAAATACATAATGAGATTGAGAATTGGAAGAACAAATAGTTTATAATTTCAGGTTAATGATTACACAACCTGCAACATATCGAGATGCCATTGTTTCCCCTAATTCTATCAAAAGTTGTTAATCTCTACTTTACTACAAGTCATCGAATAAAGGAAACTTCAGGAAAAGCTTGTTAAACTATATAGACTTAAACCAATTAACTTTTTGAGTTTGACTTCTGAATAATTCTTTGCATGATCTATTTGTAAAAAATCTTGAAGCATTTTTCAACCAAGTCACCGATTCATCTCTACTTGCATTGGACTATAATAAGGGACATATCATAACTAATAATTCATTGAAGCTATAACACCACTGATTGCCTTTGATTATTTCCTTTATTTTGGCATCTTCTAGAATGAGGTTTCTCATATTTAACAATTCATTGGTTATGTGTAATGGCCTCAATTTATTCCAATTGTCATAATAGAATCAAGAGGGTTTCTAATCTTTTTTGTCATTAGAACCTTGTCCATTGTTCTGATGAATGTAATGGTTAATTCTTCTTCCTCATTTTGCTTACTAACTTATGACCATTTGACTGCGAATTGATTATTTCTCAGCCATAGAAAGCTTCTCATCCTTTTTTTAATAGATTTAGAAAAATTGTTGTTGGAAAAGATGTGAGAATACTAGTATATATGCATGAAGTGAGAAGTGGAATGGTTAACTGAACCCTTAGGGCATATAAAAGACTTTTATTTTACCAATACCCAATTCTTGTTTGAATCTTTTTATATAATGATAGGCAATCTCTATACAATGTTGTTTTTGTCGTGATAGGTACACCATAATAAGTGAATGGAAGATTCCTTAATTTAAAGCTTGTCAAATTAGCAAACCATTTTGTATGGTGGTTTTCTTCAACAGAGCCATACAAATAACTCTTCTTCTTGTTAATTGTAAGTCCAAAAATTTTATTAGAACTATTAAGTGCTATCATTATGAGGTTCATATATTTATCATTAGATTTATATAAGAGAAACATATCATAAGTAAGGAAAAGGTTAAAGATTATCAACTATTTGCATTTGTGGTGGAACTATAAGTTCCCCTTTTACCTTATGATGAAGTTAATCAATCTAGTCAAAACCTCTATATACAACATAAACAGGTGACAGAAATAGGATCAGGTAAGGAAAATAGGATCAACTAGCGTTAGCACTTTGCCTCCTTTGAATCAAGGTGTAAGAAGAATTTATAGATATCCATTACTCTATCAATTTCCTTAATTTTACTAAAAAAAAATAAAAAGCTTCTATAAACTCCCAATTGATAGAATCGAATGCCTTGTAAAGATCAACTTTTATTACATAACTTCGACAAATTATTTCTTGGTATAGTTTTTAAACAACTTTGTGTTAAAAGGATATTATTCCCTATCTATTTGCCTTGGATGAAAGCATCGTGAGATTAATTAATTAATGTGGTGCTTTAGAACCTCCATTAGTCTTGAACTAAGAAGCACAGATACGGACACGGACACAGACACGTGATACGATGTGGACACGGACACGGACACGGGGACACACCAACTTCTAAAATTTTGTGGACACGGACACGGCATATATATATATATATGTTATAAAATTTAGAATTAAGAAAAAAAATCAGAATTCATAATATGATATATATTGATTGATGTGTTTCAAGACTTCCAACATCTTGATAGTTCATACATATTTGGTACTTTATAAGCCCCTTTCAAAAAACATGGAGCATATATTCTATGTAGCATATATTCCATTAAGCAATGTCCGAGCGGTCTCCAGACGTGTCCGAGCTGTGTCCATCGCGAGTTAGTGGGTGTTCGACACGGACACGTGTCCAACACGCAGACACGAATCCATTTTGCCTTGTTTGTGCTACATAGGTCTTGAAGCAAGTATCTTTGCAATAATTTTGAATATTGTGTTATAACATGACACTACAAGAAAATAATGATTTTGCGATGGAAAAACAACGACGGTAAATAAACCATCATTATTTACCAACAAAATATATAAAGTCGTCGGTAAATGTGTCATGAAAAGTTAAATTTAGTGACTATACTATCGACAAGTAAGGTGAGAATTAGTGGAGGGAAATGACTTGTTGACATTACCAACGAAAAATTAGGAACTGAGCAGTCCGTCGGTAAAATATAAACCAGTACGTCGTCGTTGCCTTGCGTTCATTTTGTTTAAGTTAATAATGTTCAAACGACGTATTGATTTATATTTTACCGATGGATTGTTCTATTCCTAAGTTTTCGTCGGTAAAATATAAACCAGTACGTCATCGTTGCCTTGCGTTTAAACATTATTAACCTAAACAAAACAGTGTCGTTTTGTTTAGTTTAAAACACTCCCGCACAGAACCCTTCTCCCCGATCTCCGTTACTCCTTTTTTCTTCTCTTCCTGTCTTTCTTCTCTCTTTCTCCCTGATAGCTGTGGTTGCTCCTCCGGTATGAAGTCGTTTACCATTCGTGCTGCATCCGGTGACATTGTGTTGCTTCCAGTCCTCTTCTCCTAGCAAGTGACCATTTTCGTTGAGTTAAACATGTTGATCGTGAGTGTTGTAATTTAATTAATTAGTTTGTGTCTTTCATTTTTTTTCTCTATGTTTTGGTGTTTTGTGAATGGATAACAATGTTATGTCAAAATGTATATGATAGAAAGGGAAAAATGTGAATTTGGTTGGTATAATGGGATGATTATTTGATGAACATAAGGTGTTTGATAAAATGCCTATATGTCCCTATGTTCTTATTTCCATAAGCATTATTGCTCTTGATATTAATGTTGATAATAGACCCAATATTGTACAATAAAAAAAGAATATAGATGACATGTCTAAATACAACATACTAAATACGTTGCAACAAATGACAATAGCTGCTAATATATATAGATTAAAATTTGGAACCTCTAATAATGTCATAGATGATTTATTAATAGGATGATTTTTGTGCAATTAAAGTGTTAGTATGATTACCATATAATCGAGTCATAAGAATGTGATATACTAAAAGCACTTAAGATACATTAAGAAGAAGAATTTACTTTAGATGAAAATAATGAACGCATATAAGATGTTGTCCCAATTTTAATATTAGCAATATCATTATATAATGTAATAGATCCCTTTTATTTAAAGATAGGAGTATTAAGCTTTTATCAAATATTAAGTATAATAAGGTTTTAGATTTTTAAATAGTGTGAAGACACATTTCTTATAAAAGTATTGCTAAGAAAAGATTTAAACATATTAAGATAAAATTCAAGACATCCTTTTTAAAGGAGAAGTTCTTCGCATGACATTCACCTTTATTAAGAAAAAATGTTTAAAAAATTAAAATTACAATAATCATGTTGGGACCCGATCTGAAAACCGGATCCCAACCGGAAAACGAAAGTGAAAGAAACAGAGAACGAAGCAAAACGCAAAACAAAAGTGGAAGCAAATCGAAATCGAATACGAATATGAACGAATATGAATCGCATCAAAGCAAAGAAACGAAACATAAGGCAAAATCGAATCGCATCCGAACACAATTATCAAAGAAAAACGTTTGCGTTGGAAACCTTAAGACATCTAATCTAAACCAATCAAATCAGGTATAACTTTTTTTTTCTTTCTTT
>JANIHY010000004.1:44427693-44443216 GCA_027479065.1 Erythroxylum brevipes | reverse complement strand
CTGAGCTTGTATCTGATTCTGATGAATCCAGATCCTCCCACGTTGCCATCATGCTTTTCTTGTTATCCCTACTCTTTCATAAAGATCATAAGGCATATAAAGAAGGGCAAAATGGACTTTTGACACTCATTAAGGGTAGAAAGAAAATAAGAGAAAAAAAGCTAGGGTTTCATCATTTCTTAGTTTTCAAGAGGGATTTTGAGGTTGTTCCAGAAGAGAAAAAGGTAGAGGAAGAGATGAGCTTTCATTATAGCTAAGAAACTCTTCATTTGGTGAAGATTCAAGGTAAGGACTAACTTAATCTTTTAGATTTTTGGAAGGATTTTAGTTGAAGAAGCTTAGGAAATGCATGGATTTAATCTTTCTAGGATCAGTTTTACGCATATGCTTCTTTGGGTCCTCAAATATGAGTTCCTATTGATTTGAAAATTTTGTCGATGTTAAGGGAATGAAGAGAGGTAAGAGAAGCAAAAGGAGAGGCATTTTTTAGCAAGTCTTTAAGCAAGGAAATTTAAGGTGGGTTGCATATTTATAATTGAGTAATAAGCCATGACTGTCTTTTCAAATTTAAGAGCATTAAATGATTTCAATTTTTTTGTGAACGTTGTATTATTGCTCTTTAAATGATTTAAGAAAGTGTTATGTGTTTGGTATGTGAATATTGTGTTGATGATTTATAAAAAGAATATGAAAATGTTTTTGAAAGGATATCAAGTTTATGAAATCAAGTTTTGAAAATGTGTCATTTTGGGCAACAAGTTTACAAGTTATGAAATACATTTTATGTGGGATTGGTTTGGTCCATTTTGTATGTCAAGTGTACTTCGACTAAAAGCTTCTCCCGCCTGCCAGCTAGTAGCATGGAGCTCCTTCACGGACTCTCTCATGTTTACGACTATGCAAAACCACTATGTGGGACTGTGTTAGTTCGTTCTTTTTACAATTACATGGGACCATTTTTTGGGAATGTGTTAGTTCGTTCTGTTTATGGACCACCCAAATCATTCTAATATGCTTATGTGTTTATGATTTGTGACAAGTTTGACTGATTCATGATTCATGATGTTTATGAATTACTTGATAAGTTATGAATTTGAGAAATATGTGTTACATGGATTTCAATGTGAATTTTACAATGGAAGTAAATATTTCAAGAGTTTTTGCTTATTTCTCGTTATGAACTTGTTACCCACGAGTTTTCAAGCTCATCCGCATTCTTTTCCATCTTTAGGTGATGAGAAAGAGATCGAGTGATCAAGAGTCGAGGCATCACTCCAAAGTTTCATCTTTGTGTGTTGATAAAGTGCTAAATCACGGGTGTGACCAGAACGCAATGAATGGCTTTCCTCAATGAGTTAGTAGCAAGTCAGTAATCAAGGTCTATTTCAAGTATTATTTGATCAAGTATCTTTTGTATTTTGAGAAATTGATCTATTGTGGCTTGAAATTCCTATTAAAGCTTTGTAAAATGTTTATCTTTTGATGTTAATGAAATATGAATTGTGTATGGATGATGTTGAGTTAAAAAGTGGTATACTTGAAGAAGTTATCAACTTGAGATGATGAATTTTGAATATAAATTGTTATTATATATATGTGTGAGATGCTATGGAGAAGAAAGATAGGATTTTTTTTAACGATAAGAATTAGTTGTAAGTGATGAGTCAAATGAGTAGAGATTAGAGTGTTTAATGGAGTAAAGTTGGTAGTTGAATGGTTATGCTCATGACATTCCAAGTTTGTACATTGCTAATTTCAAGTTTTTCATAAGGAAAAAATTTGTGTTTGGATTTCAAGGGAAACATTGGATTGATCTAGGCTAAATTAGACAAAGTTTTCTTGTTAAAAGTTGTAGCTTGTCTTTCTAGCTTTCCAATGGTATATAATATGAAATTTTTGGACCTCAGAGTTGAAAGTTATGATCATTTGAAACTAATGATATCACATAAGATGTATATGCGGGACAACTTCGGTTGCGATCGCATCAAGCACTCTTACAATCACACCTTCCCTCCTTGCGATTGCACCTTTCTCCTTTCGATCGCATCTGCCTTCCTTGCGAGCGCACCTTCATCCTCGCGATCGCACCTTTGTTCCTCGCTATCACACCCAAAGGGCTTTCCAGCTCTGAATATGTTTGACTCTTTGACCATAACTTTGTCATTCGACCTCCAAATGAGGTGATTTTTAAACCAATAGATTCCTAACAGATTCCTATATCTCTCCATAGAAATTGATAGGCTTTAGTTTTGAATTGAAAAAGATGGATGGAAAGAAAGTGTTAGAATCGGTTGAAAGAGCATGAATTGATGATTTTACTAAACATACCTAGTTTTTTAATCATATCTTGATCTGTAGAGCTTCGAATGAGATGATTCTTATTTTAAATAAAATAGAGTCATATAGCTACAAATTATTTCAAGAAATAGAATTTTAATTTAGTCTATAAGACTTTCAATTTCTACATGGAAGTTGAGTATAGTGTACTATTTCAATATAATGACAATCTGAAAATGATTGGGCTATAACTTTCAGATTCCTAAACCAAATTAAACGATTTTGATTTCATTAGAAAGACCAGACAATAGGAAACATTGATATGAAGAAGTCAATTCGTGTTTTGGTGACTGACTAGTGTGACCACGCCACCCTTATAGGGTGCGTGTTCAGATGTCACGTAGGATGTCGGACACATATCTTGTGAGGGTGAAAACGAGGCCCAACACTTATAGTATCAGAGAATGAAGATGAATCAATGATGGTTAATGAGATTACATCGAAATACCCTACAAGGAACTATGCTCATGCTTTACGAATCAGGATAGTTGGGCTCTGGACACGGGGTCCAACAGGTTTGCTTTTTATATGACCTTTAACACTTCTTTCAAGAAAGCCTATTAACTATTTGATGAAAGGTTAGAAAGAGTATTTAACTTTTTTGTAATAATAGTAATATAACCCTCTATAGATAATACTATATTTCTTTACATCAAGAACATGGTTATGTGTAATCTACTTTAAATTCTAAAATTTATATATGATATAAAAAGTCAATAGATTACTTTTATTTTAGTAAGGGTAATTTTAACTCATTAAGCATATTGAAGATGTATAAATACTAAACTGTAGTACTTTCACTTATCATTGAAAATTTCATTTAACATAATGAATTTTATTCTAAATTCACTTTTACAGAATATAACTCTTAACATAATTCATTGAATAATTTTGACGTGGTAACTAGTTTCCGATGTGAAAATTCATTCCATTAGAAGAAATGTGGCAAAATTGTCTTTACTGAAGAAAAAATAATGCAAAACAAATCCCCGCTTAATACTAATAATCTTTTGTCTTCCATTGCCGATCTTCTTCTTCAAGATTCTTAGTATCATCTGAACTACCTCACTTTCTTCATTATCTAGATCTCATTTCCTATTATGAACTTATTATATATATGAATATTTGAATGTATATACTATATCTTGTGTTAAGCTTCCTTGAATCTTCAAGAGAACATAGATGGAAATGGAGGTAGGGCGATGTCACAATGGTTCATAAAGGATTAGAGAAATTAGTTTCTTTAGAAAATTCTTCGATTCCAATGACTATGTCTGGTCAATCAGGTATGCATGTGTTCCAATTTGAGTTCATTAAAAGGTTTCACTAAACTAGCAATCTAAGTTTTATACTAATTATGTTTTGGGTGAAACGAATCATATTGGTAATTCACCTGATCAACTTGTCTTCCATATAAATCTAGGGACTCATTCACTGTATCCTCTAGAAGTTTAGCTATATCAAAGAAGCAGTTGGAAGAGGGTGTCAACAACCTTACACCTGAGGGAACATCTTTCACTATTTTAATTGGTTACTTCGAACGTGCAAGGACCCTTATTCGAAATCCAAATATAGGAAATTCATTTACCTTTATCGACTCTCATATCACTTGGAATCTAAAAAACAATTATTTAAACTCTTTATCGATGGAATCAACTTAAAACTTTATTTATTATTCTACTTGTTAGAATTTTTAAAACAAACTCTCTACTATTTAGGTGTAAGGCTGCTTACTATTATTGTTGTTATCATTATTGTTCTATGTTTGTAAGAATTGTTAAACTTCTAATTAAAATCTTGTACTACTTACCATATATCATTATATTATATTGATATTATTTCCAAAATTTTTGTTAATAATTTTTTACTGTTACTAAATAGTAATGATTAAGAATAGTTGTTTACTTAAATTTATGATATTCTTATCATATTAAATTTAAAATTTTTGGTTCTCAATTATTTTAATGTCCAAAATATATTTACTTTTCATATTTTAAATAATCTACCATGTATTTTTCAACAATATATTTTAAACATTGAAAGCAACTTCACAACAAAAGATATCTTCACTAGGAATATAAAAATGTCAATTATATTTAACCTTAACTACGATTATTAAGTACATTTAGCATTAACAAACTATCTTCCAAATATTATTAATTTTAACATCACTATCACTACAAAAATTCATCAAAATTCTCCTAAAATTTTATGGAAAATATTTAAAAAACAATTTTTGCGATAAAACTCATAATTGTCGCAAAATGCTATCACAATTGCGACGAATCTAATAAATGGTCATCATATGTGGCATCATCAACGACGCTTTAGAAACTCGTCGTCAAATATTGGTGACGAACTAAATAAATCGTCGCACTAAGTATACATTCTGTGACGGTTTCCAAGTATCGTTGCTCAATATTACATTTCTACATCCCTTATGCAACGATTACTCTAATAACCACAAAAAAAAACAATTATTGGCAACGCAATATATATTTCAATCAATTTGTTCCAACCATTTGCAACGCTTTACCATAATCGAGGCCAAAGACATTGATTTCCCTGACATTTGGCGACGATATTTTTGTTCGTCGTAAGAATCTTTCGTTTTGGAGACGAAATTATTTAAACATTTTTAAAAATTGATGTTATTGCAATGATACTCTGTAATACTCGTAAAATATTTTCACTTTTCCGACGTTTCGTTAAAACGTTGTAAAATCGTTTACTTATAGTGATGAACATTTAAATCGTCGCTCTAATCTAAAATTCAAATGCTTTATAAGCTTTATCAAAAATTCTTTATTGTAATCTTAAAACTCATTATGCTTTTTATGTTACTATCTGATTCTCTCTTTCTATATATATATTTGAGTGAGGTTGATAACAAAAGTTTAATACTTTTATTACGATATTAACCTCTCGTTGACTCTCTAATTATTGTTGGACATCTTTAATCTTTTTTGGTTTACTTTTCAGGAATAATATCAACAAAATTTTAAACATATTTAAAGTCTATTTTAATTCAAGAACTTACATTAAATTAGTTAAGGCTTTTTAAAAGTTAAAAATGATTACTATAAAAATAAGGATCAAGCGCGTGAGAAGAAGTTCCAGACCTCAAGCGTACGTTAGGCTTATACATCCGCAAAATGCTTTAGACTTTTCATGTACAAAACGACAATCCTGACTTTCCAATTAGAAAATTCATAGGATTAAATCCGAACGAGATCACGTAATATGTGGGTTCAGGGAATCGCCTAAAGCCCAAAATCTACGAACATTTTAGATTTGGATTGATCCATAATGAAAAAGAGCACCCCATATCTAATTCACGCTTGCGAGCTGAGAGATCACTGGCGCTTTACCATGTTGTCTGCTGATGCGAAATGCAGACAGAAGTCGTATTACAAGTAAAGTCGAGGGAAAGGTTTTGGCTTCTCAACTTAAAAACTTCGTTCAGTTCTCTACTTCACATCTTCCTGTAAAGATTCAGACCTTTAGGGGTTGAACTAGCAGTTTCTAATCTTCTCTGAGCTTCGTATTTGTTTCCACATCAAAACAAAACTTTCTGGTCCATACTGTTTGAACCTGCTTGGCTCTTCTTGTAAATTCTTTTTCATCGCAGTCATGGAAGTTCCTTTATCTTTAGTTGTTTTCCTGTTCCATCAAGTCTCTTCATTTGCTTCACATTTACACGTACCAAGTGTTTGGGCATAAACGGTGTGGATTTTGAACAAAAGATTGAAAGTTGACGAAGAGGGCATGAATTGAAGCTAGTTAAAAATGAGTATTTGAAAGATGAGAATCCAGTTATGTACCATGGTGCATATTTGTTTGTATTGTCTAGCCTGGTTTAGTTTTTTTTTTCTTGCTGTCGGTTTATTGTTTATTTTCTGAGAAAGATTCCTTTCTCTTATTCTCCTCATTCTTATTCGGGTTTCATAATTTAGTATTTATGCCTAAGAATCCTATACCTTATTCTTGGTGAAAGATGCATTTAGAAGACCCCAAAGATTACTTTATAATTGAGTAGATTAGTTTTGTAAAAATCCAGTGTACTATATTGAATTTATGATAGTGAATTCAATCTCTGATCTGACTTGTGCTTGATGGAAGAACTCCATCCAGTAGTACCGCTAATCTGTTCAAAATATTGTAAACTTAACTATGCAGTTACCTTTGATTCTGATTACTGGAGTCATAATGCGTAGGGGACATTATCCTTGGTTCTGAGTCTGTAATGGAGCCACTTGTAAGTTTTTCCTGCTTGCACACGGTAACAGTTTATTCCTATGTTTTCCAATTTATATCTTTCAGTAATTTTTTTTACTGTTTCTACCTGTATTACTTATGGGACTATGAATTAGAGCTCAGAATTCTGTTGAGGATACCTTTGTGGGAAGAAAAGTGGCTGACAGGACAGCCGTTAACGAGCTTGCTTTTATTTTATTTTCTTTTGTATTCTAGGGTTCTTACAGATTATGTTTCCTACTTTTGTTGGGATTCTATTTTTAGACTTTATATCTAATTAGGTGTCCTAATTAAGTTATTCTTAAGCCTATTTAAAGGCTGCTATGGTTAATAAAGAGGTAAGCAAACTTTTATCAAGAAAAACATAGTCACCAGATTAAAAAAACAGCAGCAGCTGTATGAGACCTTGTCGAGGATAGGTCTAGCCTTTGTGTTGGCATAGGTTCTTCAGAGGAAGGGGAGAACACGGCTAGAGAAAAAGAGTTAGCTTTCCCTATGTCTCAACTCATGACTCAATCCTAGGCTGGAATACATAACAACTTGGTATTAGAGCCACCTATCATGGGTCACCCGAAAAGCTTGATCTGCAAGTTGGAGGCTTTTAGGCAAACTATGGCCATGAGGCAACAAGCACTAGAAGAACAGATGGAGGAGCTCTCACGCCATGTATATAGATCAAGGAAGGATTCAAGAAGGGACAATGTTGGTGTTTCTAGTAGTGGCAACCGAGGGAGCCCAAACTATTAAGAGGAGAGAACAAATAGGCAGGTAAGGGGTCAGTTGGTACCACGCTACTCCAAGCTTGAGTTTCCGGCCTACGACGAGTCAGAAGACTCCTTGATATGGTTAAGGAGGTGTAAATAATTTATTGGGAATCAAAAATTCCACGAGGGAAAAAAGATGGGATTGACAGCCTTCCACTTGATGGGGTAAGTGCAGCTGTGGTTTTATCAATTAGAGCAGGAGAAGTTGGAATTGGAGTGTTACGGATTTAAAGAACATTGTCTTATGAGTTTTGGACCACTCATGTGCAATAATCCTTTAAGAGAGTTGGCAAATTTTAAGCAAACATGAATTGTAAAAGATTATTAGCGATAGTTTCAGTCCTTGTTAGCGAGAACTATAGACTTGAATCTTTGTCAAAAGTTGAATTTATTTATGGCAAGATTGCTGGAGAGCCTTCAAAGTGAGGTAGAGATGCAACAGTTGGTAATTTGGGAGTGGAAATGAATATGGCACGGGCTTTAGAGAGGAAACAATAATGTAGATTACAAGGTCGCTCCAAATTTTCAGTTGGGTGGACAACCCCTAAATTAGTTGCAACCTGTGCTGCCTTTGTTGAGAATAAAAGCACCAAAGTGGAGGAGGAAAACGGGCAGGGTCAACTACCAGCAGTTCAGCCAGCACCCAAACCTTAAATTTCAAAAGGCTTTCAAGGGCTGAGATGGTAGAAAGAAGGACTAAAGGGTTGTGCTTTAATTGTGATGAATCTTACTCAATGGGATACAAGTGCAAGAGGATTTTATGGATCGAAGTGCCAGACTTAGATAGTGAATAGGAGGAAGATGTGTTAGGCAATCCGGAGATTTTGTTACATGCTATAAGTAGGATTTAGAGCTTACAAACTATGCAATTACAAGCATTAGTAGTTGGGTGGCCGTTGTGGGTATTGGTAGATTCGAGGAGCACCCGTAATTTTATTCGGGAGGATGTGATACTCAAAATTGGTATTTCAGTTAGGGAGTGGCCAAGATTGCAGGTGGCGGTGGCCAATGAAAAAAAGTGTCTAGTTTGGGTACCTATAAGGCAGTAACTCTACAAGTTGATTATGATTCTTTTCACACTAACCTTTATTCTATTCCCTTGTATGGTCTTGATGTGGTTTTAGGGGTCAAATTGCTGCATATGTTGGGCCCTATACTCTGGGGCTTTGCATCTCTAACAATGAGTTTTGAGCTGGATAGGAAGAAGGTGCAATGGAAGGGGCAAGTTTTGAGTGTTGAATCGAGAGTGACAATAATAAAGGGACAACATTCGACCTCCATCGCTATAGAAAAATTGTTGACATAATTTTCATATTTGTTTATGGAATCTTTAAGATTATCGTCGAGCCGAAGTTGTAATCGTAAAATTCTTTTAATGCTGGGATTTGGATTGGTGGTGGTGTGACCTTACCGTTATCCTCGCCTTCAAAAGGATGAGATAGAGAAGCCATGTAAGGCTATGATACAAAGGTCAACATCAACGTACCCAGTACACAAGGCTTTTCGCTTTGCGAGAGTCTGGAGAGGGCCATAATGTACGCAAACTTCCCTTTGTATTTTTATAACAAGACTATTTTTGTGACTTAAATCTGTGACCTTATAAACAAATGAGCAACTTTACGAATTACTAGTGAGGAAACATGTCGGAACATGGAGGTTTTACGTGGACTATAGGGAACTTAACAATCACAAGGTTAGATCTTTGTTCAGGATACTATCAAATTAAAATGGATTGTTGGAATACGGAGAAGATAACTTTTAGGACACACCATAGGCATTTCGAATTTTTTGTAATGTTTCGGGTTTACCAACACTCTCTCTACTGTTCAAAGTTTGATGAATGAGGTGTTTAGTCCTTATTTGTGTAAGTTTAACCTAGTCTTCTTTGATGACATTTTAATATATAGTAAGACATGGATTGAGCATATTTAGTACATACGTTTAATTTTTGAATTATTGCAAGCTCACCATCATTTTCTTAGGAAATCTAAGTGCACATTTGGGGAGACTCAGGTGATGTACTTGGATCATGTTGGCCATGGTGGAGTGTAAGCGGATGTAAGTAAGTTTTATGGAAAATTGGTAGCACCTTTGACTAGCCTTTTGAAAAAAGACCCATTCGGTCCTTTCTACCTTGAAGAAGGCTCTTTTTAAAGCCACTGTTTTGAGGTTGCCTAATTTGAGGAAGAGTTCGTGGTAGAGTGTGATGCTTCTGGTAGTGGTATTGGGGCAATCCTACAACAACAAGGCCATCTAGTTGCATTTTTAAGCAAAAAAATTGGCAAATCGCCATTATAAGTCGTGACCCACTAGAATCTATATCTCGGAGGGGGGCTTTTTCTTATCATGACCGATCACTTCAGTCTAAAATTTTTGTTAACCACTTCAACTCAACAACATTGGATTAGTAAACTAATGAGTATAAGGTGGAGCGACTGAACTAAGCTGTCGATGCACTTTCCTGAGGTGATGAGGAGGATGGCCCACTCTTTACTATTTCTATGTCACTGGCTGACATTTTTTATGTCGTTCAACAAGAATTGGAAGCCTTGGATGACTTGAAACAACAACGGGACAACATAGAGAATGGCAGGCTGAAGTTGCTTGGGAAGTAAGAGATGGCTTGACCTTTTTCAAAGGGAAGGTTTATTTGTTGTCAACTTCTCCCCTAGTGCAAACCATCATCTCAGGCATTCATAATATGACCCACGAAGGGGTCTAGAAGACATTGCAAAAGGTGCGCAAAGATTTCTTTTTGGAAGGAATGAAATCAGTAATGGTTGAATTTGTGCAAAGTTGCCTGGTTTGTCAACACAACAAGTGGGAGAAGTTATACCCAACGATGCTTTTATAGCCTCTTTTGGTGCCCTAACAAGAATGGGCCGATATTTTAATGGATTTTGTCAAAGCATTACCCAAAATTCCAATGGAAGTCAATTTTGATGGTGGTTGTAGACAGAATTTTCCAAATATGCACTTTGTTCCATGTGCTCATCCTTTCACTGTTATATTTGTGGCTTATGTAATTTTTTACAAAAGTCTTTCATTTGCAGTGGTTACTTTAGACAGTTGTTTCTCATTGAGACAAAGGTTTTACGAATCTCTTTTGAAAGGAATTGTTTTGTTTGTGAAGAACAAAATTGGCCTTTTCTTCATCTTATTACTTACAGTCAGATGGCCAGACTGAAGTTGTAAACCGCGCCATTGAGATTTACTTCCGTTGCTTTTCGAGCGATAGACCACAGCGATGGCTCCAATGGGTTCTGTGTACAGAGTATTGTTACAACACATCTTTCTACTCATCCTCGCAAGCTACGTACGCTATTTTAGGTGATGTATGGACGGGATCCTCCGTGTTTGTTTGATTGTATAGCTGGTTCCTCTAGAGTGGAGGTAGTGGATCGTACTCCTTAGAAGATGGATATAGTTTTACAGTCAACAATGGAGTGTTTACTACAAGCCCAGGAATGAATGAAACTTACATATGATGCTAGTCATCAGAAGATATCCTTTGAAAAGGGCGATTGGGTTTGGTTGAAGCTTCACCCTTACCAAAAACTTTCGATGGGGAAGAGAGGACCTCACAAAGTGTCTTCAAAATATTTTGGTCCTTGTAAAGTACAACAAAGAATTGGTACGTTAGTCTACAAGTTGGAGCTACCAATGGGGAGTCATGTCCATGATGCTTTTCATGTGTCCTTGTTAAAAAAGTTTAAGGGCGATACTCCAAGTTCATTGGCCACCCTATCAGTCCTCCATGATGGCCAATTGGTCTCTATTTCCCACTCTATTATCTTGTCTGGGATTAAAGAGGCAAACAATTGGTGTTGATGTGTGTGTAGACAGTTTGGATGAAAATGCTACATGGGAAGATTTCACCGCTCTTCAAGAGGTCTATCTGGCAGGGAGGGAGTAATGTTAAGGATGCTTTTGTAGGAAAAGTTTACTCACGACGCAAAAATAGTGGCTAATAGGATAGCTGTTAACAAGTTTGGTTTTATTTTGTTTTATTTGATTTTCTTTCGTATTTTAGGGCTTTGACAAATTATGTTCTATATTTTTATTGAGATTCTATTTTTAGATTTTATATCTAATTAGGAGTCTTAATTAGGTTATCCTTTAAGCCTATTTAAAGGCTGTTATGGTTAATAAAGAGGTAAGCAAACTTTTATCAAGAAAAACACAGCAGCTAGGTTTAAAAAATAGCAGCAGTTGTACGACCCTGTCGACGACAAGTCTCCTCCTTGTATCGGCATAGGTTCTTCAGAGGAAAGGGAGAACACAGCCAAGGAAAAAGAGGTGACTTTCTCTGTGTCTCGACCTGTGATTGGATCCTACGCTAGAGTACATGACAAATTCCTGTCCCCTATTGTTGAAATGCTTAGTCGTGTTCAAGAAACTACAAACTATGATCAATGAGGGTATCACTTTCTGTTTTCCATTGATCGACTTGTAGTTTTGTGAGCTTCTTTTATATGATTACATTTATCTCGTTGTATCCCTTATTGTTGTTTATATTCAATGGTAGCTGTTAATATACGATTGTAGCTGTATCTGATCTCTATTAATGTTTTACTTGCCTATGGTAATTAACGAAGGCACCAAACAAGATTGGTGACCGTTCAACCAGTGATGTTGTTGTCAGACTACGGACGGAAGATGGCCGAGATGACTGGTTTTATTGTCATTCTCACATATTGGTAGAGAAGAGCAAGTATTTTGCTGACCGTCTTTCTGAAAGTTGGCCTACATGTCAGATCCTTGACTCTAGAAGCTGTGTTGAAGTTTACTGTCAAGAGTCAGATTTTGATCACCATGTCAATGTTCTTCGCCTTCTTTATGTTGTTGTAGATGACTCGTTAGATGACCTTTGGCATGGCGTAACAAATGCACTTGGCATTCTACAAGTAGCTTTCAAGCTCGGCTGCCCACAAATAGCTACTGCTTGTGTTAGTTATTTGGAAGCAGTCCCCTGGGAAGAAGCTGAAGAAGAAGAAATTCTTAAAATTATTCCAGAAATGGGATCATTAGCACAACCAGTTCTTTCCCGTCTCCAGCCAGTTAACTCGTCAGCTATATGTAGGATTTTTTTGACTGCCATTCAATTTGCCACATCATCACCTCCTCCACCTATGAATGACCTAAAAACTTCTGCTCAAGAGCAACTTGAATATATGCTCACAGAAGATGATGATGGGCCCCTTTTAACTGCTGATGAAAATATTAAATCTGAGGCAAATAAATGTGTGAAAGAACTATTCATAAGATTTAAAAGTGTTTTAGAATCTCTATTATGTGAGCCCGTAGATTTTGGTTCTGAGGCAAGAAGAATAAAAGCATTTCAGCTTCATCTATCAGATCTGTCATGGGCTTGTCAGATTTTAAAAATTTTAGAGAGCATGAAGGATTTTGTCAATGGTTGGGTAGACGCATCACATAAAATAGTTGATTTTGTTGAGCAAGCAAGTTCAGCAGCTGAAACTACTGAAATAAGGCTAAAGGTTGTGGAGGTGGCAGCAAAGGTTTTAGAAGCAATTGGGTGTGGCACTGTTATTTTACCTGCTGCAAAACGACTTTATATGCTGAAGGTTTGGCTTCCATTTGTAAGGATTACAAAACCTTTAATTGATTCTGTTGCAACTACCAGTGAGGAATCTGTGAAACTTAAGGTCGACAGTGAGCTCTGGCATTCCTTGGAATCTACATTTGTTTCAATAGTTGTTGCACTGCCATCAGGAGACCAGGCTGGGATATTGTCGGAATGGCTAGGAAATAAGCACATTCATTATCCAGACTTGACTGAGGCGTTCGAGGTGTGGTGTTACAGGTCAAAGACTGCCAAGAGAAGGTTGGCACATATTTGCCTCAACCTCAGTACAGTCAATTCACCTTAATCGATTTATATGTGATTTTGATTCCAATCTTTCGTAACACAGGGATTGTGTTTAGCATTTATCGACATTGTTTTGCAAAGAGTTGGCTCTTGGTCTTGAAAGTAACTGCCTAAGCTACAGCCTACAGGCACTTACCTTTAACATGCATTACAATATTGAGATTTCGCATCAAATTTGTAAATTATATAATGCAGAGCTTCTGCGTAGTTGTAAGAATCCTGCCATTTCTAGGATGTCACTGATTAGTGTGTCAACCAAACTCAAGGTTTGTATTGACAAATTTTGTGAAGAACGGCTGAATCTAAACTAGCTATGTCATTTTAAAGGCGTTATCTTATGAAGAGTGGCTGAATCTAAACCAGCTATGTCATTTTAATGGCATTATCTTATCGATTTTGCTTTCTATAATGCGTGATTTATTGTGCATCTGAACTTAGTACTTTTGCCTGTGTATGGTTTTTGTCTTGCTCATGTATTTTTAGTTAGCTCATCCAGCCCGGACATGTAGGCGTGTGCTAGCCATGAGTAAAAGCTTACATCAAGAACATGAAACTGTCTGAGAAACCATTTGTGTGGCAGCTGAATACACCATGTGATGTGCAACGAGACTTCACAATAGGTTAGTGATGGAACAGTATATCATATTCAGCCATGTATCAAATACACACGCTATCCAAGTAGAAGTAATCCTTTATAAAGAAAGGAAAATACGAAAATTTTATTATGCACCGCATTTGTCCTTACCAGCAACACTTTCCATCAGGCCACATATTATATATAGAGGAATTGATGCCTTAAATTCTTTGCTGACATAAACTGTCTGCTCCGCGACTTTCTGAAGTAGAATGGGTATCTGATGTCACGCTCTACCCTCGACTCCAGCGATTTTGTCATCAAAATATTTCCAACTTTTCTTGTTTATTACAAGAACAATCGGAAAGCTCGTTTTGCATTGCAAATCCCTAATGCTTCTGGGTTCATTCTTAGACTACAAATGTTCATTTTCTGTCCTGGAGTATCTCCATGCACAGAATTTCATATCCCTGAGCTCTTTGGAAGCCACCAAGATTCCTGGTTTCTAATACCCTTTATTCCATTAATTACTCATGTTGACACCATATTTGCTCACAATAGATACAATATTGGTATACCCCAATATCTGATTCTTATGACTATCCATCTTCCAAACTTACAAAAATAATAAACAATCCCCAACCATATATACTGTCAAAGAGTCCTAAACTGTGTAAGAACTCGATGGTTCTATGCCAATGTATAGACCTATACCAAGTAATTCTTTTTTTGTTTTTTTTTTTCTTTCTTTACACTACCATACGTTTTCCCTGCTCCGTAATTATTGTGGGAACAGAAAGAAATAATGGAAAAGAGATTATCAACTATCAAGCCTCTTTTTACTCACTTCTTCATGCATGCTGATCACGCCACGAAGTCTGGCAACAGCGGTGCAGCGAACCTCTTCCTGTTTCCAATGCTGATATTGTCGTAGCTAGTTGAAGAATGAGGAGCAGAAGTACTAATGGTTCCATACTCGGTTGGTTCAGCAAGTTCAACCCTTCTTCCCAGTTGAATGCTTTGGCTGGGAAGAAAAGTTTGGTGAGTGGCGGATAAGGATAGGTTTTCACAATGAGGAAGGCCAAGAGTGAGAGAGACCCCATTGCCTGAGAACCTTGGTGTGAACTGCTCTGCCTCGAACCTTCCGATTTCACCAATTGGGTATTGCCCAAAACCTCCAATAAGATTGGTCTGACCTCCCATGAATGAGTACCCATCTCTGCTCTGCCTCTCGTTTCCAAATTTCATGGGAATATGACCATTGTTTGCCTCCTCAGGCTTGATATCCATGTCTATAGATGGGACTATTGCTGAGGATTGCATAATGTCAATGCTCCTAGGTTTCTTAGGGCTTCCTTGTGTAATTCCTTGTAGCTCTGATGATCCTATGAGGGAGAAACCGGTCTGGTTTGCTACATTTCCTCCCACAATAGATGGAGAAGTCACCGAAAACGAAATTGCAGGAGGGTTCAGGTTTGGTGAACTGTCGAAGGACTTGAAGCTCTTAGCTTGGTTTTCAGTACCCGAACTCTTCTCTTGTGGAGCTGACTTTGAAGTTGAATCCTCATTCTGTTCACTCTTGCTTGTTTTGTCTTCTGATCCATTTTGTTCTTGTTCCTTAGTTTCCTCCACGTACATTTCTTCTACCATTGGCTTCCAAAGCCTAACCCGAGCATTGATGAACCAGTTAGACACCTG
>JANIHY010000004.1:44412863-44427593 GCA_027479065.1 Erythroxylum brevipes | reverse complement strand
TGAGCTAATGGCAAAGGATAGTGAGATTAGAATGGGAGAATTTCCAAATGGGAAATTGTATTGTTTTGAATTGTATGAGATTGATTAAAGAGAACATGAATGACACAAAAAAATTTATACCAGTTTCGGATTAGTTTGGACCAAGTTAGTCTTAGGGTATCCAATGCGACGCGGATGTCGGAATCTTGCCACTCAGTTTGTTTCAGTTCGTTTGGAATTCAATTCAAATTGTTGTGCTTCGTTCTTTTGAATCCGTTTTCGTTCGCTTCACTTCTGCGTTCCCGTTTTCGTTTCAATGTCGCTTATGCTTTTACTTCCGCTTTTGCTTCGGCCCACTTCCAGGTTCGACCTTCGCTTTTTGGTTTCCGTTCCGTCCGTTTTCACTTTTTTCTTTTCCGTTATTCTGTTGGGATCCGGTTTCGAAATCGGGTTCCAACAGAGGCTGAGTATGTTACTGCTTGTGAAGTAGCAAAGGAAGCAGTCTGACTCCTGAAGTTCCTAAATGATATGGAGGTAGTTCCAGAGATAGAAAAAGTCATTACACTTTATTATGATAACAATGGGGCAGTGGCTAATTCTAAACAACCTCGGAACCACAAAGCTGCCAAATATATTGAGCAAAAGTATCATCTTATAAGGGAGATAATACAACATGGAGAGGTGGATGTGGTAAAGATTCTCACAGAGAAAAATCTTGCTGATTCGTTCACAAAGACATTGACTTAAAAAAGCTTTGAGGGTCATATAAAAGGGATGGGAATGAAGGATATGTCAAACTTGCTTTAGGGCAAGTGGGAGATTGATGAAGTTATGTAAATATAGTGTCCTGGAAAGCAAGTGTATTTATATGTAACTTTATCTTCTGCAGTTACAATTTTGTAATGAAAATATTTATTATTAATAAAACAAAAGAGTTTGGTTTTATCTGTGTCTAAGAAAATCTCCTCCAAACATTTCTTCTCCTTTCCCACCAAAGGATTTTGTTAACCTATTTGTCCTTAAAGAACAAGTGGTAAATCTAATTGGTTGAGGATACAACAACAAGGAGAAAGTAGATTGCTAAAGAAAAAGATTCAAAGGCAAAGGATTTGGATACAAGAAGAATGAGAGGATAACGCAGCGAGGATTTAAAGCTGTAGCAAAGGAGTCGGTAATACTCCTGATCTTGTTTATGTTTTATTATCCTTATACCATATCATGTATGGATTAGCATGATGATTTGGATTTGTTGCTTCCGCTACAAGTAATGATTTCTTAAAAGTTTTGAAATCTACCGTTTCTCCAAATATAGCATGCTTTGTTTTTCTGATCCAACATTATTTGGTTATTATCAAATTAAAAAGTAAGGAAATATTATTAATTTAAAGCATTGACATTCCATATATAAAGTAAAATTATGTTAACATCGTAAAATTGTACTGAAAAAAGTAATATAACATTGGAAGATGATCCTTTGTTCTTATATAAAATATTAATAGAACTTTAAGCAATCCCTATAAACAAAACAATACAGAGAAAAAACTTAACAAATTGTAATATGTATAGACATACTGGCAAACATGCTCAAATTATGACACCGTTTGAGCATAACCAAATGACTATCAAGTGTTATCCAAGTCCATAAGTCTGTAACAAATAACAAGGTTAGTTAAATCAACTAAAGTTATTGTGAGACAATTGATACACTAACTACTTAGATTAAATTAAGGCGAATATTACATAACTTTACCATTCACAATGTGATCAGTAATCAGTTGCATCTTTATTGACTCTGTAAGTTGAGAAAAATATTAAAATTAAATTATAGTATACATAGGAAGTAATGGACTAAAGCTATAATATAGAATTAATACCCTTCACTTTCTTCTTTATTTCCATCATAATCTAAACCAAGTATCCTTTTGAATAACCTATCATGTTTTGCTAATTTAGCTCGAGTTTCTTATCCCCTAATTCCTTTAAAATTTAATGCAACCATAAGTTTGTTGTTTCCTCTTAAAGTTTTTCAATGATTGTCGTATATGTGAAGGTTTAAACATTTAGCTTAAGGCCATAGCCAAGGCCTTTATCATAACCTAAATGAGTACCAAGTACAACATCACAAATCTCATCCACACAGAGTTCATTCCCCTTAAATTTAGACCTCTCCAATATCTCTTGCATCTTATTCTAACATAAAAGTAGGAAAACAATAGTCAATCCACATACTACTACTACATTAATAAATAATAAAAATATTAAACAAACTTTTATACTTACACTGTTGTTTTCTGCTTCTTGTGACATCAATCGTTTACCTTCCTTATTATGAGTGAGTTTATATAGTGTGATTCTATCACACTCTTATCTATTTAGTTACTTCTTACTCTGTTTTATGAAACAAAAAATCAAGCTATAATAAATAACTTAACGGTTATTTATTTAAGTACAACTTACAAATATCAATATTAAATATTTATTTTGATCAACTAAAATGATTTACCCTTTCCTTCTTATAATTTTCCTAAAATCAAGAAAAAAAACATAGCTTAGTTTTTAATTCATGTAATAAGATTAATGCAAGCAAATGTGGAGGGAAAAAAATCAAACATGAACTTTGGGTCAAAATAATACTCACACAAACTATTCCAATTTTATTCAAACATTCATTTGGGAACATGGCTTTGTGCCTTTGTACGGAAAGAAAATACTTATAATATTTAAACACCTTGACACATGTTTTTTGAGTTTAGATCTTCTGTCTAACGTAATTCTGTTTTATTCTGTCTAACAAGAAAATGACATCGTTTTCTTCTAAAAATTGGACAGCGTTATTCTCAAATGGAGAGGCGACTGTGGGTGGAACCCACAGGCTTCGTTTTTAAGCCAAAAGACAAAGCCAAGCCACTTTTAATTTAATTGTTTAACGTTATTCCAAAGCCAACTTTATACTTATTAAAAACTAAATCATCAATTTAATGATATTTTTGGAAACGTCATGAAAATGTCACGAAAAGTCACATTACGCGACGTTTTTTGGAAACGTCATGAAAATGTTATGTAAAGTCATATTGCGCGATGTTTTTTGGAAATGCCATAAAATGTCACGAAATGCCACATTGCGCGAAGTTTTTTAGAAACGTCATAAAAATGTCACAAAAAGTCAATTTGCGCGACATTTCTTTGAAACGTTATGAAAATGTCCCGAAAAGTCACATTGCACAATGCTTTTTGGTAATGTCACCCATGAATTAGTACCCATCTCTGCTCTACCTCTCATTTCCAAATTTCATGGGAACATGACCATTGTTTGCCTCCTTAGGCTTGACATCCATTTCTATAGATGGGACTATTGTTGAGGATTGCATCATGTCAATGCTCCTAGGTTTCTTAGGGCTTCCTTGTGCAATTCCTTGTAGCTTTGATGATCCTATTAGGGAGAAACCAGTCTGGTTTGCTACATTTCCTCCCACAATAGATGGAGAAGTCACCGAAAGCGAAATTGCAGGAGGGTTCAGGTTTGTTGAACTGTCAAAGGACTTGAAACTGTTAGCTTGGTTTTCAGTACCCGACCTCTTCTCTTGTGGAGCTGACTTGGAAGTTGAATCCTCATTCTGTTCACTCTTGCTTGTTTGTCTTCTGATCCATTTTGCTCTTGTTCCTTCGTTTCCTCCACGTACATTTCTTCTACCATTGGCTTCCAAAGCCTAACCCGAGCATTGATGAACCAGTTAGACACCTGAAAATGAAAATTTGGAAGTATGATTGACCATAAGAACTATGGCAAATTAAATAAAAGTAAACGTCAAAAGCAGAGTAGGGACACGCCTGGCTCCTTGTAAGCCCCGTCTGTTTTGCTAACATGTGTTTGTCTGCATCCTTTGGATAACTGAAAGGAGTCCAACAAGTTGTTAGGAGTTGTTGAAACATTTAACGCTAGAGTGATCAAATAAGACCAGAATGATTGAAATCACACAAGAAGATTGAACAAATAATAACAAATTTGAGAGCTTACGGATGGAGGAAGTGCTCAAAAAGCCAAGCGCGAAGAACAGAAACTGATCTTTCAGGCAATCCTCTCTGGGGTCTCCAAGCGTTGTGCTGGATCATTCCCAATTGCTGAAGTGCTCTTTGCTGTCGAAGCTGATGATCGACATAATTGAGCCTCGAACCCTCAATTTTCCCTCCTGGGTAATCTTCTTCACCTAAGCTCTTATTTGCAGCTTTAATTTGACCTGCTATTGCGTCTTTCAAGCACCGAAATTGCTTTGAGATTGTTTGAAGTGCAAGAGCTGTGTATGTCTTTCCAGACCCAATTCCTGCCACTTGCTCGAACGAAGAAATCACTACCTGCATTTGGTGATGGTACTGCCTGTACCTTTGCTCAACCTTCAGACAATAAATGAAAAGAAAATAGTTTCCCAATTAAGTGATGTGATAACAGAGTAATGGGCTTGAAGCAACATATGAAACTCTTATTTTTTGGAAGAAGAAGAATTTGAGCAATGTTTGAAACTCTCCCCTTCCTGAAGCCTTTCGTTTTTTTTTTTTTTTTTTTTTTGGTTGCTGACATCTACTTAGACAATCCTTAATTTGTTTGGACACTCGGGGAGGGAAAGATATGGTTTTCCATGAAAACCAGGTTCTAGAGAGGTGGGACTTCAACATTTCAAAAAGTTTTAAGACCTCATCAGACCTAAAACAGCGCCTGACAGAAATTTGGAGTCCATTTCCCTTAATGGGACTCTGCCATTGAAAGAGACCCAACTTTATTTCATTCTATTCTCACAGCCCGCGAAACCTTAAACCCTCTTCATTTCCACTGTGGCCAAACTTTATCGTATAGAAAAGAAGAAACATCAAAACCTCATTGCACACGAGCAAAAACAAGTTTTTTTTGACATACCTCATCAAGCATGCTTAAGAGTTTTGCTTTCTTCATCTGAATTTCCTGCCTCTCTGCAGTAGTAAGCTCACTTCCACGTTTTCCACTTCCTTCCACACCGCCTGACCCTTCACCGGCCGATGACTCTCCGGCGACCTTACTACTGCTGTTTGTACCAGTCCCACCGTGTTTCTCTGACAACTCACTTCTTATGCCAGGGTTATTAACATTGACAACCTCATCAAGTAGCTCCTGAGCAGCCGTCAAGTACTTGGAGCTCAACAACACACCTTGCATACCAGAAACTCCATTAGTCACTCCCGAAGTAGACGACACCGACCCGCCAGAGACTCTCATATCTTCACCAGACAACGCTTGAGCCTGTGATCCGTAACCTGGCTGTTGCTGTGAAGAGAGGCTCAAGGAGAGACCCTGCTGAGCGCGTTGCACGTCACGCGCCGCCGATGCTGGATCAATTGAATTATAAAGATTGTAGTGGACACGAGGGATAAATCCATGCAAAGTTGAAGAACTGTCGTGGGAGTTAGGGTCCAAGGGAATTCCGACGAATTGCTGAGTGTTGGGTGTAGCGTGGGAGATGTGTGGCGGCTGAGCCGCGGCGATGGCGGAGTTGAGGAATACGAGATTACTGATCGGAGGAGTAGGAGTAGGCGTAGGAGGGCTGTCAGTGTATTGAACATAAGTAGGGTTCATGAGTACGAGGGTTTGAAGTCCTTCTGCTGATGCTGCTTGAATTTCAGGATTCCCGTGAAAGAACGTCGCCATCTAGTTCGTTGAATTCTTTGAAAATATGATCTTTTAAGCGTCACCTGAAAAAACAGACTACGTCAATTACCTGGTCTTCACATCTACATATCATAATCTCCTACACACTTAGCATATCATCAAAATACGGACTTGGGACGAGCCTTGCTTCTCTACGCGCACAAACGTACACATATGACTTACTACATATACTGGTTTTGAGTGGTTTTCAGATCAACACACCAAGGAGAGCTTAGAATTGACGAGAGTTTTGGGGAGTAAGGTGGGATACTCGGTCGTTGCTTAGAAGAAATGAAGAAAAATGAGAAAGGTAAGACTTGAGATTTGAGTGAGGATCAACGTATTTTCTGCACAAACTCTGAAAGAATTTGCTTGGAGCATATGATTGCACACACAAATGTTGCGCACTTCATCTTCTAGAGCATCAAGAATACGTCGCGAAAAAAAAAAGAAGGGAAAGGAAGTAAAACAATGAGATATCGCCACTTATATAAAGGAAAAAAATATATAAATTGAAGAGGGAGAGAGAGAGAGAGGTATTGATTATAGTAATAGTTTTATATAATTGGAACCTGCTGTGATGGAAATCTGCGTGTGCACGTGCTTCATGATCATCTGCTCCTCTGTGTGAAGGAAAGAAGTTTCAATTACAATGTCTAATAAAGTCCATGAACTGATGAGAAAGCAGATATAGATATATATGTATCGATGATAAAGGATACATCAGAAACACAAAACATCACACCCACCCTGTCTCTGTGTGATCTGTTACGTGTTATTTATCTACTTACCTATACTTTATCACTCTCCTTCACTTAACCCGGCACGTAGAAAAGGTACAACAATTAACAAGCTAAATTTACTGACTGAACCTCTCAAAAGGCCTCGTGATGTTTTAGTGATTTGGTGCTTCTTCCTTGGAGGGCTCAGTAGTGTTTCATCCTGGGTCGCCCACGTTGCGAGTTTGAATCCTAGGTTTGTAGTATCATTGCATCAGAGTAGCACAAGTGGAGTGTAGCGGTTGTTTAAGGGATTTGGTACTTCTTCCCTTCACAAGGCCTTTTGGGGGCTGAGAACCCTTTCAGAATCAAATCTCTGCAACTCCCCCACTGCAAAGGAAAAAGAGAACTGAAGAGAAAGACGAAGCTAAAAGGCTGAGAAAATGATACCCATCCATCTTTATTTCCCTTGTTATCCCTTATTACATGAACCTCATTTTATTGCCTATAAAGATCTGAATTTTTTTTTCGAGCAATTCCTATCGTCAACGAATATATTTTGAGAAAAGACCAAATTTTTATATATGTAAGTATATTCAGTCATATCATATGTATCTACAGTATAATGTTTTGCAAGTAATTAACTATATGAAAGGTTGCTGTCCATACAACACGTTATCTTTCTTATCTTTTTTGCCTTTGAGTGAGTTAGTACCTGCGAACAGATCAAAACAACGGAACTTCCCTGATTGGACCTCAACCCTTTTCACATAAATTCTTCAAGAATCTTTTCTTTTTTCCATATTTTTTTGGGGGTGTTTCAATCAACTTTGAGAGAAAACGAGAGATGAAGATAGGTGTATGTGTATGCAAGTGTCTTCAACAAAAACAACTACTGCTTTAACAATGTATGAGAAGTCCAATAATATACAGCTTAATTCCTAATAAATAGAGAGGTATTTTTAAATAACTCATGCTTTAATTTTTTACAGAAAAGATAGCAATTTCAAAACGTGTCAAAAGATACAAACAGCCCAAAAAAGCTTATATGAAAATAAATAAAGGTGTTGAGGAAGACGATGAACACTGTGTGGGGTTGGAATGGAGGGGTCCTCTTGTGGTTCAATTCAAATAATAAATATCTCCTTGTCCTTTTCATATTCTTGTTCGTATTTCCACTTCCATTTGAATTGCTCAAATTTATTTTTGTGGTTGGATGCCAGAGTCTGGAGATAAAGCAATTAAATTGCTGAGGAGCACAGAACCAACCACTACAACACATTACTTTAATGCTCAAAAAGTTTGCATCTAATTATCTATCAATATATGCCAAAAAGACATCTATACATAAGTACTATCTACTCTCTTGTGTAGCATGAAGGAAGATGAGTTTTGGTCTCCTTTCATTCTCCTATTCATCCAACATCAATTTAAGAGTAAGTTGAACAAATTTTACCAACTGATATAAACTGCCTCTCTGATTCTAAATTTGTCAAATCTTATGCATTACAATTCATAGCTAATTTGAAATTTTCAACAATAGGTGAGGTCCCATGCAAATACAGGCCAAAAATAAAAGGGTCCTACCTTTTGTTCTTCCTATTAATTTTCTCCTCTCTTTTTTTTTTTCATTTGGGTGTTGGAAGAATCCAATAGCCAGCAGGCACTATCAGATGACAAAAGTTAATTTATATATACCTTGCTCAATTTGTATGCAGTGACTGGTATTCCCTTTCCAACGGTTTGCCTCTTCTTTATTTTCCCTATACTACCACTTTTTTAAACGCCTCTGGAATGCTCCAATGCACCCTAAATGGCTATCAGAATTTTTTATAGTAAGAATTGAAAAAAACAGCAATAAAGAGGGAGGAGCGGACTAGCACTTCCTTAAATTCTCAACCTTACTCTCTTCTTTTTCTATCACAAAATCCCAAGTGGAGCTATCAACGTCACAGACTATGACAGTAAATTATTTGACTTGAATGTGACTCACATTTACACCAGATAACACTCAGTAATTGAATGGATAGCAGCAGCTGCTAAATTTAACATGCGGTTAATAACGTGCCATTGCAGGTGCTAATTTTTCAAAGTCATTCAATCAATTCATGCCATATAAGGATTCTTTATTCAAAACCTGCTACGAACATAACATCCAAATCTTCTTTGTCGGGCAGACAAATAATTTCGACACTACAGGAGGCTGCCACAAAAACTACGCCCATCTCACTTACCTGAAGTACTCTTCATGCCAAATTCTGCATGAGTAACCTCAGAAATTATGGATCGCGTAAAGCTTTTTTACGGGAGATATTGACCTGTCCAATCACCGTAGAAAATTGCACTAAAGCTGCATAGATCTACGATCAATGCTTGACATTTATGCTTCAACAAATTTAACTCTCCTACCAACATGGTTACATGTATATATAGTTTTACTCTACTACCACAGATTTCCAAACCTTGATCAGTGTTTTTTCCTTCTATGTCTTTTTACCTGGCAGAGGAGCGATTGTAGAACTAATGATATAAGCTGCTGTGAAATAGTAATCAGAAGCTAGAACCATCGAATGTACTTCTGTTCATTTCAAGAACATATCCATTGATGAACATAAAGCATAAGCTTCTAGTTATTACTCTTGGCTTTAGCAACAAAGCATATTTTAGTATGATTCCTGTTGATTGTTGATATGATTTAGAAAATATGGTGAGGATGGAATCTAATTAGAAAGCAAAAGTCATGACCCTTATTATATATGATGGTGACTTTTGACATTGATTCAAAAAAAGCTGTGAAGGTGTATAAAGACACCTCAGCCTGACATGGTTGCAATTGTTAAGTCATTGGTTTCTCAGATCAGGTTGCTATATTGGAATAATCTTGAATCCTTATCTTCATCACTAGAACGTTTGAATAGCCATGAAACCCTAGTACCTGCCCGTACTGTCCCCTTCATGGTTTGCTAGTCGATTTCATGACATGTTCATAGTGGCACGTATCAAATCGTCCGCAAGCAAAGCCCTTCCACTGTTTCCCACCATAATTAGTATTCTATCGCTCTCTATCTCACACACACACATTCGTAAAGTTCTTTTATCCTAGTAAGTAGCAATGGACTCTCTAACTGTAACTTGCTACATGAAATTAATGTCTCTTTGTTATCATGGAACTATTTTCTATCCCTTTTTAATGAAAATCAAATTAATTTTCTTTTCAAGAGAAAAGACTAGTACTAAAGAAGAAAGGCCCGGTCCGGCTCATAAATATCTCTATTTGGCACGTACATGTCTCTTTGTGTGAATATAATATTGCATATTCTGGCCCGACCCCAGGCTATGGTGGCCCTACAGGCCGAGATAAGTTGGCTCATAGCCCGGCCTAAAGAGCCACAGGCGGGCTAGGTTGACCGTCTTTTTTGAAAACTTTCAAAACAAAATGGTCGGGCGGCTCGTGGTGCGCTAGACCTTGATCCATGAAAAAATCGGGTCAGTCAACTCAAGCCAAAATCGAGTTAGATCAGGTCAGTTAGGGCTTTTTTTAACATCTCTAGTGCCAAAAGAGAGCATATTAGAGTACAAAAGATGAAACTAGATATGTGGACTATTAGCACAAGTAATATGTGTACTAATGACCGTAATCAATTTTTTTCTTCAATTTTAATTATGAAGTATTGAATATGATTGTGTAAGTCTTCATGCGAAAGTTAAATTTTACTTTATTAAACTTTAACTTAACTTTTTTTAATGATTGTTGAACAATAAATCTGTTAGTTTTTAAATATCACACGTCACTCTTATTTAGATGATTCAATCACATAGTCATTATAAAAGTATTTTATACAAACTATACGCCAAAACTAACTTTGTATTGATCAATTCACATGATAAAGTAATATAAGGAAAGCACTCCAAAATAAATCATTCAAGATCTTCCTACTTGAAACTCTTAATAACAAATTTTTTTCAAAAATTTCAACTCTTCTTCAGATAATTGAATATAATATTACATAGATAAAGTACAAAGGATATCTATATACAAGTTTACAAAAGCTTAGAGACCAATCAAACCACCTACTTTCTTCACTAAACCACTAAGTTAGTGAGAAGTTACTTCTTCCGCTAACTCTACTAAATTAGTAGGAAGATCTTTTTTAGGTCACTAACTACAATTTAGCATTAAAAATTATATTTGTAAGTTGTCCGCTTCGTTGTCGTCTCACTGGACCACTTTTCACTATTTTAAGTAGTACTCTCACTTTATATGGAAGTGTTTTTATTTTTATCCCGTTTATTTTAATTTTTTGTCACATTATCACCTCTAAAATACAAGTGTCTCAATGAGCATTTGGTTTAGCCATGCTGAGTCATTTTTGCGTATGGTTTATTCACGTACGTCCATGTTGCAATCACATTACTTTATAAATTAGCAACAATCCAATCTAATATATAACAAACATCACAATTTTAAATAACCTTTTACCTCCTCATCATAACTAAGTGTCTTTATATATCCTTAGAATGACTTAATTACAATATCATCTTAAGATTTGTATTCAAATTTGCCCATTATCAAATATTTTTTCCTATATGCACTAAAGTATTCCTCATTTACTCTTGAGTTTTTCTTAATATTATCTATTTTACGTTGCTTACTCGTATGTCTTTACCTTATTATATTATCAATATGACATCTTCATGTCAATCCAAGTGTTAAATATCAATTAAAGTTCACTAATACTTACACAATTCAATAACTTAGACTTAAAAGGTCTAACAAATCATTCACACTAAAAAATTTTGACGCTCCTTTCAAAGTAATTCATAGAGAACTTCTTCACAAACGATTCTCTTATAGATTATTTAGTCAAAGTTTGAAGATAAAAGCTAGTTTTTATTTTTATTAGCACATCATCTACTTACTTTCCTCTCCAATAGGTTTATTTTTCATTGGAAACTCCATAAAGCATATTATACCTGACATAGTATAATTGTTGATGTAGACTTTTTTTGACAAGTCCTACTTTCTTTTCTTTAATCTTTCGTAACTATGAAATTGATTTGCTTGTCTCTCACTTTCCATTTCAGGCATTTATAAGCAAAATTCCCTCCATAAATAATATAAGCAATATCTCCTTTTTTATCGTTTCTTTGACTTATTGTGAGAAGTTTTGTATACCTTTCTTTTATCTTTTACTGATTCATTTTAAGTTCCATCATTTTTCTTAACCGTTTTGCTAGTTTGAACGGGTGGTAATATTTGGAGGTCCACCAAGGCATTTGTAGTTGCTACTATTTTAGGAAGGTCTTTTGCATTTTTCTTTCAAAGCTTAACCTATGCCTAACCCTATAGGTCATTTATGAAGTTAAACAACTTGTTTTCTTCTAACATGCCTTGTAAGTCCAAAATAAAAGAAGTGAATTTTCATTCATACTTTCACATAGAGTCATTTTGCTTCAACCATTTTGAAGCTTCTCTTGAAAGGTATGAAGTATTGCTAAGGAGGAACTTATCCATTAGTTCTTTCTTAATTTTCTCCTAAGTGTCAATGAAGATTTACCTACATTAATATCATTTGAGGTGCCCATCCTCTACAACAACTTTGTATACCATATACATTATTATGATTGATACCTTTTTTTGGAATCAAACATCTTTTTATTATATAGTTTGCTCTGTATCTTATAAAAAAAACTTAAGCTCTTTTGCACTCCACTTACCATCAAAAACTTACCAGTCTTTTACACTCACTAAATTCTCTCCTATTGAACTATTAGTTTGTTCTTAGATATAGCACATTTGAGCATTAATAAGTTATAGTGTATCTCTTCATTAGATTTCAACTATTTTTTGAAAACTCTCTTTGTTTTTTGAAGTTCCATCATCAAGGATTAAAAATTTCTAAGAAGGAAACTACATTATCCTCTGTTAGGATTAGAAGACCAATTATTATATTTTTGTCATAAGATTGCTTCTACCAACTGTTGTTAATAAACAATGTATGAACTCCTCACTAAGTTTTTATAATAGTCATTATGGGAATTTTTTAGATGCATAGAATTGGATAAATTTGCTTAATTACGTAAATGGTAGTCAAGGTTTAGTCTATTAAAGCCTAACTCAACCTTCCTTTATGATCGACACCAATAAGTCCATTTGTTTCTAAATGCCTGTCACCACTCATGTTTAGGTGTTTCACTCACACTCTTAACACATCAATTTTCACTATAAATTAGTCAAATGAAACGAATAATATAGATACAACAAAGTCAATCTTTTATTGATATATTCATACAATAATTTAATTCAAAGATTCGAGTTACTTTTAACTTGAAACACTCTACAATAAATTGTTCAAGATCTTCCTACTCAAATTTCTCAACAGGAACTTTTTTTAAATCTTTTAGCTCTCTTGTAGATAATTAAATATACAATGTTACACAAATGAAATATAAAGGATGCCTTTATATAGGCTTAAAAGAATTTAAGGACCAAGTAAACCTAAACTATTCACTTTGTTCACTAACTTATCAAATTAGTTAAGAGTTACTACTCCTTCTATTAAACGTCTAAGTTAGCAGGAACTTATCTATATTAAGCCCCTAACTCTACTTTAATACATGAAAAATATGTTTGGAAGATGCTCATTCTATTGACATAGCATCCAACCACTTTCCTACTACCTAAAGGAGTGTTCCCCTCTTGTAAAGTAATGCTCCTACTTTCATATTCTTGTGATATGCCACCATATCTCCACCTCTTGAAGACAAGCACCTTGATGAGCCTCTGGTTTAACCATCCTAACTCATTTTTGTGCATGGTCCATCCAAGTACATCCATAATGCAATCACAATATTCAATGATCTAAGGTAGCAATAATTTTGAGCCATTACATATTAAACCTTGCAAATTTATATACCTTCATTCTCTTCACTAAAGATAAGTATGATAAAAGCAAACACGCGCAAGAAGGGGGGTGGTGGTGAATTGTGTGTATAAAATTTTTTAGCAAGTTCTTTCAATTCGTATAATACACAAATCCTAGTTAAAACAGTAGAAGTCTGTCAGATGATAAAGTCTTTTGAAACGAAAAAAGCTTGTTCGTCAATAGGAGTTTTTTATAGGATAGGATCCTGTTTAAGCGAAATGAGCCTACTAAATGATAAATCATGTTAAAATAATTTAAAAACAGAAGGTTCTTGTTAAAATTGAAAGGGACCTCTTTCAAATTAAAAACAGAAAGAGCCTTTTATAAAGATGAAGGAGCCTCTTAAAAACAACACACACATAGTATAATGCGAAAATTTAAAAATTAAAGAGAGAGCGAAGAAAAACACAATTGATTTATACTAGTTTGAATTACAACACCAGCCTACGTCCAGTTTGAGTGTTTCACAATGAAAATCGAGTATTAAATTTGATAAGTCTCTCCAAGCTCACAAGTACACATTTTCTAAGGTTCTTCTAAAAAGTTCACAAAAAAATAAAATAGCAATTTCTCTCTTGATAGAATGATTTCATTTTTTAAAGTACAATAGTAATGATATGATTCTTAAGGGTATACATGTTGCTCAAAATATTTCGACAGTCTGAATATGTTTGTTCTACTTCATAAGTTATGTTGCTCTTCTTTAAATAATCAATTTTTTCAACTAATGATTGCTTCACTGCATCTTTAGTCAACTAGATGGATTTAACCTTGAATAACTTCAATTTCATCTTTTCCAAAAATCTTCCAGTAATCATGGAGCCAATATATGACCTTCATAATTAGGATCCTTTCAGATAAACCATTTTTAATAAGATAAGTTCATAAAGAAGGCTCATGTAAGAAAAAAAACGTATTTCTTATAATTTTATTTCCTTTTTGGTAATTAGATTGTTAATTTTACAAATAAATCCAAATTAAATTTTGAAATATTATACAATTATTATCAAAATCTTTAAATATAAACCTTGAGTTAACAAAGTATGTTCATACATGTTTGAACTTAGCATGACTTAGCTGCATTATGATTTTTGGTCTTAGTTTTGAATCTTGCCAATTGTTGAAGATTTTTGCTAATGTATATAAACATTCACCTACTCTCAAACTTTAGTTGATATGGCGCATTTTATCTTGCATATACATAGGTCTTTGCTTTGTTCTATTGTCAACTCATCATCTTCATATAAAATTAAGGGTAGGTTTGGTTAACAGGAATAGGAATTCTATTCTTAGTATATTCTTAAAATTTAAATAATCTTTTATTTGATTAGACAAAAATACCAGAATAACTAATCCTAAGATTAGGTATTCCTCAATTTTTAAAAATAGCTAAAGATCATCATCATCATCATCACCATTATTATTATTATTATTA
>JANIHY010000004.1:44388476-44401776 GCA_027479065.1 Erythroxylum brevipes | reverse complement strand
TATATTTCTTTTATACATATTAATTATTGAGTAATTTTAACTAAATTTTTTCAACGAATTAACTTGAAAATGATATGCCTTTTCACTTTCGACATTTGTTCTACATTTCAAACAAACAACTTAAAATTTCTCTCGAACAAAGCGATAGTCAATTTTGATACATTTAGTCTTTTCATGAAAGATAGGATTAGAGGTAATATGAATGGTTGTTTGATTATCACACATTAACTTCATTAGAGATGGATGCTCAAAAATGAGTTCCTGAAGAAGATGTTTCAACCAAGTCAAATCACATGTGGTGTATGCCATTGACCTGTACTCAGATTCAGCACTGGAGCAAGCAATAATTGTTTGTTTCTTGTTTTTCCATGTTACCATGTTTCCTCCCATGAAAACACAACAACCTGAAATAGACCTCTAGTCATAAGAACCTGCCTAATCAACATTTGTATACCCTTGTATTCGAATGTGTCTATGATTTTGGTACAGAAGACTTTGCCCTAGTGATCTTTTCAAGTATTTGAAGATTTTGACAATTGCATCCCAATGACTAGTCCATGGAGAACCCATAAACTGACTGACCACATTTGTGGAAAATGAAATGTCTGAATGAGTGAGAGTCGAAAAGTTAAGTTTACCAACCAACCTTTTGTACTTTCCTAGTTAAGTTTACCAACCAACCTTTTGGAACTTGATCTACAGAAATGATTTTAAAGACTGGATCCCTACTTTATCATCACCTGTGATAATAATGTTATCAACATAAATGATCAAAAGAATTCTACCAGTTGTAGAGTGACGATAAAATGTAGAATTATCTACACCACACCAGTGTAAACCAAAATCTATAACCATTGTACTGAATATGTCAAACTAAGCTCTCGATGATTGATTTAGACCATAAAGGGACTTGTTAAGATGGCACATAAGTCTAGTCTCCCCCTGAGCAATAAACCCAAGCGGTTGCTTCATATAGATAGTCTTGTCAATGGCGCCATGAAGGAAAGTAATTTTCACATCAAGCTAATAGAGGGGCCAATTATGTGTGACTACTAATGCAATGAAACATGAACAGAGGTCAACTTAGCAACCAAGGAGAAACTTTCAGTGTAGTCTATACCATACACCTGTGTGTATCCCTTAGCCACTAATCGAGCTTTTAGATAATCAATATATCCATTAGTATTGACCTTAACAGTGAACACCAATGACAATCAACAATCATGTGACCATGTGAAAGAGGTACTAAGTCTCATGTGTGATTAGCCTGCAAAGTCGACATCTTTTCTTCCATGACATGTGTCCATCCAGAATAAGCCAAAGCCTTGGAAATAGTCTTGGGTATAGGTCCGAAAGATAAGGTGGACACAAAAATTGAGTATGATAGTGATGATGAATCATAAGGGAGAAAATTTAAGATATGGTGAGATGTACAAGACCTTTTTCCTTTATGAAGAGCAATCGGAAGATTAAGATCGTCATCTGCCAGTGAGGAAGAGGAAGAAGCTAGTAGAGATTGACATGAATTGATTGGTTGTTCTTTTTGATGAGTGCGTCAAGTATACACCTATAAATTAGGATTAGATAAACATTCTAAAGGTACAAACTGAGTGTCAGGTGTAGACTCTAAAAGACTAGTGTTAGGAACACTCATACTAGGGATTGGTTGAGAAGGCATAAAGGAAATAGGCAAACACTCATTTGTATCAGTGGAACCATATGGAGTTTTAGAAAAATATGGCGTGTCTTCAAAGAATGTAACATCGGCAGAGACAAAACACCGATTCAAAGGACTGAAACATTTAGACCCTTTTTGTACACGAGATTAGATGAGAAAGACACACTTTATAGCTTTCGAGTCTAATTTATTTGTGCCAGGCTAAAGTTGATGAACAAAAAAGATATAACCAAAGATACGAGGATTAAGATGAAAAAGATCTTGACAAGGAAAAAGAGTAGAGAAGGGAATTTTACTTGCCAATACGGAGGATGGATTGACAAGAAAGCACACTGTGAGAACAACATCCCCTTAGAAACTTTTAGGAACATTCATGTGAATTAATAGAGTACACATAGTTTCAATAATATGTTGGATTTTCCTTTTAGCTACCCCATTTTATTGGGGTGTGTGAGGACAAGAAGACTGATGTTGAATACCCTATTGCTATAAAGCTGGTTAGAGAAATATTCTCTAGCATTATCACTATGAAGAATGCTGATCCAAGTATCAAACTGATTTTAGATTTCAACACAAAAGAATAAAGAATATTTTTTTAATGATCTTTTGTTAGATATAACCAAGTCATCAAAGAAAAATCATCAACAAAAATTACGATTGAAATCCCCATTTGGACTTGACACGAGCATATGAAGAGTTAAATTATTTACATCAGATGTGATTGGCTGTAAAGAATTCAACTCTTCATATGCTCGTTTCACCTTCCTAAAGTATTCAATCAAACTTCCTTCCTATCTGGACTTAAACCACTCAACAGAGGTATCATATACAAGAAGCATATTACTTGAATATAGAAGTTTGGTATAGTCCCAAGCTTGCTTACAAGTATCGGCATGAGAAAACAAGTTTGAGATATCGGGTTCCATGGAATCAAAAAGAACATGTAGCAACTGCACATCATCGGCTTCAATTCTCTGGTGCTATGTTATTAGTTAGAGCATTAGTTGTGAGATGAGAAAATTTTCGTTGACCTTTGAAAAATAATGAAGCATTCTTGGACTAGAAAGAGTAATTATTACCATTTAGACATTGCTTGGTGATTCACTAATTGGAGGATCACATTGCCGGAACCATTCCCAAGCCACTATACTCTGACTGATCATTGAGTTTTGACATGCTTGCAATCTAATCACCAACACTATTGATGGAAGACGCTGGATTGTTGCTGCCAATGACTTGGAGCATATGACAGACGATGAGGATGACTGAATACTTAGGTTTTGGTTATATTTGATACAAACTGAGACTATAACCTTGTTCAGACTGAGGAGTTGAGCTAAACCATCAACTCATCATTGCCTAAGGATGTCGGACGACAACATGTGTCACTCACACTCTAGCACATGAGAGTTTTGTGATGGTCGGGGTGGTGTTGCTCTGGTCACCGGTGGCTGTTGGTTGGTGGTATGAGGTCAATTTCGGTGTTTTGGTTTAAGGCAAAGAAGAAGGTGTTGGACGCAGGGGTGTATTTTGTGAAAAGAAAAAATAAAATGAGCAAAATGGACACATAATTTTTAACGTGATTCACTCTTAACTTTGGGCTACGTCCACGGGTAAAACTCAGAATAAATCTTCCACTATTACAAATAGTAGATATATAGAGATAAATCAAAATAGTAGCTCACAAGGTGTTTCCCAATCTAATGTGAAAAGGAAAAATAAAATAAGCAAAATGGACACAGGATTTTTAACGTGGTTCACCCTTAACTTGGGCTACGTTCACGGGCAAAACTCAAAATAAATCTTCCACTGTTATAAATAGTAGGTATACAGAGATAAATCAAAATAGTAGCTCACAAGGTAATTCCCAACCTAAAAAATACTAACTTCACTATTTTGTCACTCACCAACCCTTTAGGAAAATATTTCCCAACTTCAGAGCAAGAACAATGCTCTGGTTTTATCTCTCTGTTTTTTGTTTTTGTTATTTGTGTTGTGAAGTGGGGAGTGCCTTATATAGGCACTCCACTGCTTGAAGACAGCTACCTTGCAGCTGTCTTTTTTCTTCTCTTCAACAAATGCTGCAGGCGACTTCCATTTATTTCAACTAATGCAACAACTCTTCTTTTCTATGTTGGTAGGCATCCACTGCGGTAGACGCCAACAGCGACACCTACCATGCCCACCAAATTGGAATGATGGAGTCCCTCTATGTGAGAGGGACCCATCTCCAACAGAAGGGAGGTGACGTAGCAAGAAGGTTTTTGGTTTTAGGGTTCAAAGTGGCTATGATCCCATGTTGAGCAGATTAGAGGAAGAATTGAGGGCTTGATAATTCACCAAGACCCTCATCTGATTTATATAGCAATAGAGAGTTAATTACATAAGGAAAAAAATCCTAAGAGATTTAGGAGATCACTAAAATCATGAACTATTATAATATATTAGGATTTCTAAGACTTTCCTAATATCATTAAACAAGGTTCTTGTTATCTACTGTAAAAGTGATGACAGTCATGCCATAATTGATGTGTAAGCTTGAAGAGCTCTTTTTTTTTTTTTAATCTTTCTTCTTCTTTTTAGGTCCTAAGGACCTTAGTGATGGTTGTTCTTAACTGTAAGATGGAGACGCGTATACCTCCATCACCAATTGCTTTGCTGTACTACCTGAGTAACTACTAAAGTAGTGATATTGCGATTTTAATTAACTAACTATTAGCAATTTGGTGATATCTTTTGAGTTCATAAGAAACATTCAGAATTATTGTATACTAGTTGTGAGAAAGGCGGTTAATATTTTGGGTCCATTGCAAACCTTTCTTGCTCAAAAACGTATGTATGTTTGACTAGAATGTCAAATGATCTCGGTTCTTAACGAGAAAGTTACTCTACAAGTGCAATAAAAAGAATAAAAAATTAATAATATCCTTAAAAGAAAAATAAATATAATAAAGAAAGCTTGATTAAATCCCATATTTGTTGGAACTACAATTGACCTTAAAACTTAATGAAATTATAATTAAAAATAGGATTTCATAGAAATATTACGAGACTAAAATTGTCATTTTGTACATTAATATAAAAAATATCATATTGCTAGAGATGTTCTTAGGTTTTATTTATTAATTTACATGTAATGTTTATAATATGGGTAATTCTAATATATAAAATTATATATATATAGTTATATATGAATACTATACTTAATTATATCAAATGAGCTATTCATTTAATAAGAAATCGATAAGTTTTCCTATTCTAAGAGTAAAATCGCCATCTTGTAATTTTATTTTGGTAAATAGAGGCTACTGTTTGAAGTATAATTATTTTCACTAAGTCAAACACAATCCTTAATAAATTTGAAATCCCTCCATTGGACCAGTATATAAGCGGTTGGCTACTAAATCCTACCGACCACAATTAAAATGTATACAGAATGAGCAAATGACTATGATTATCTAGATACTTGAGATTGTTCTGATGTAATATCCTACCTAATCAAAAGAGATCAATATATCAATTGACAAGAGAACAATGGACTCTCACGGGTCACGGGTCACGCCGATATAAAATCCCCAAACCCAAAATGCTTAATTTTCCCCACCTCAAATCAAATGGTATCAAAGGACTGCTACGTCATCCATCCACTCGCTTCGCCTCCTCTCCTTTTAATTTTTCCGAAAAAGTTGGTTTGGACTTTTGCTCAAACAGCGTGGACCCCATTCTCCAACTATTACTGTACACGCGTCAAACAAATAGATTCGTTACACCCTAAAACAATTATCTTCCTCTTCTTTTTTTGAATAACCAAGATTCATCTCTCCTTTTCCGGTTTTGCCTTTCTCTTTTCTTCCCCGACCCCACCTTTCTCATGTGGCCCCCAACGCCCAATCAAAACTTCCACGAATTAGGGGGCCCACGTGTCCTCAAAGGTCAAGAAAGTAACCAATGAGAAGAGAGTCTCCATCTCTGGGGCAACCACTGCTTGCCTTCTAACTTTAAATGTATGCATCTCTATCTTCAAAGCTTGTCGTTGTCGGGCTTTGGGATTGATAAGGACACGTGTCGATTCCTAATGCCGTTTACCCTATTTTGCCCCCTCTTGGAATTTGTCTTGCCACGTCGGCTTGTCAGTCGCTTTCTCGACAAAATGACCATTTAGCCCCATTACCATGGTAAATGGTTAAAACTTAAACTACGAAGCAAAATCCCCCCTCCAAATCATTCCACTTTACGCCTACCCTCGGCTACCTGGAGTTGAGTTGAGTCACTGTCACAGCGTGCCCCAGCTCCCTCGGCATAATAAGTGATAAAGCATCCGACGGCAAAGATTTGATCACAAGATCCAAGTCCGCACAGTGTTGTCCTTCTGGGGTTGCGTGAGGGCAGTGCATTGAAGGGTGACGTAAGCATTACGCAGTCCAGTATTCGCTTCGGAGAGCGACAAAAATCCACTGTTGGTATGGTATCATCTTGAATATTGAACGTGTGATTGTCAAGACCAAAAGCAGTGAAGCTGCGTACATAGCACGAACCTATTGGACCAAGTTTCAGCGGTGGTGTACGATGTTTAAAATGTTGAGGCGAGTAACTGGACGCAAAGGGTCAGCAGAACAGATCATAAACTGAGCAGGGGCTCATTGAATGCTAAATAAGTGAATTGGTGAGGATCATCATAAAATGTAAATGGAACTTCGTAATTGTACTCGAGAAAGCTTTTATCAACTTTTTGTGGTGACTGGTGAGGAGGGAATGTGCTTGAAAAGCTCCGGTTTCTAAACTTTGTAATTTTCAGAATTTGTTTTCGTAGAAGTTAGTCATTCTTTTACCGCAAGCCTGTAAAGTGTAAAGACAAACACATTGAATTCAACATAAACAATTTTAGAAAATTAAGGAACATTGAAATAGTTTAGGCCTATGAGTTTTAGGCCCTAATTAACCAGAGGCTCGGTGGACCACCAAAAGCGAGACAAGGTTAGGCTATTTTGCCCTTCCCCAATTAATATAATCCAACAGAGGTCGTTGGAGACTTGCCATGCTCGCATTCTCCAATGTCTAATCACAATAATACATGTACCTTTTGCATTAAATCAGGATAACAAGATTTTCCTTGATTATTAGCCCACCACCAATCATTTACTTATGTGTGAAACCAAACCCTGATTTCTTAATAGGAAAAAAATAATTAATTAAGAAATTGTGGTTACAAAACGATTCTTATGATAACTAATGTTAATCATCCATTATATGTTGTGATCTTCTTTTCAATAATATTGCTTACTTTGATTCAAACCAAACTTGGTATACAGGATTATGATCTTCTTTCAGAAAATGATCTTTGATTAGGTTAATAACATGAACTAGACGTAACTATAGCCTAGTTAAGATCTTGACTACTTTTTTATGTTTCGATTCTGATTTATGTGTTGCCTGCAGCCATGTTGTTAATTATGAAATTGCAATTGTTTTCTCTGCCTAAAACTTTCACTGTTATATGTAGTTCTCAACACTCAAACCAGCTGTGTGTTTATCTGCATGCCTTGCAATCCAATGCATCAACTTACCACCGAGTTCAATGTTCCAAGTCCATATAACAATTTAAATAAAAAGTCCCAAACTTTAGTTTTTTCTTGTTGGTATTTTATGAACATGAATTCATTCTTTGGTCAGTATTAATAGTTTTGGAGGACTAGCTCGTGCATCGGAAAGTACAGACAATGTTCGTGTTCATTTCACCTCATTATCGGAAAATACCATGTCGTGCATAATCTCAAGAATCAACCTCCTACTTTGTTTCTCTGCATTGTAGGTTCTCAGTAGATATTATATTATGAAATCCTTGGTCAGATGTCATGAAAGTTGACACTCTACATCCAAGATGTGTACATATAATGTCGACCTGTTCAAGTTTCTTGGATCTCAAAAGTACTTCGCACTCAGTAGATATTATATTATGAAATCCTTGGTCAGATGTCATGAAAGTTGACAGTCTACATCCAAGATGTAAACATATAATGTCGACCTGTTCAAGTTTCTTGGATCTCAAATGTACTTCGCACCAGACTTCACGTTTCCCTATACGGTGTGTCAAACCAAAAATGATAGGATTTAACTGACATTTTCTAGGAAAATTTTAAGCTTTCATTGATCTCCAGTATTTTGCTCTTTGCGAATTGACAAATTGTACATTGCACGTTATGAATGAAGTTAAAAAGGCAAGTAAAAAGGAGCAGCCACGCCCACCATGTGTCAAGTTGTTGAAAAGTGAAATAATGACATGGAGACATTGGGGCCTTGGGGGTCCTTTTCTGCGAAACATGAGCTCTTTTCTTCTTCTTGTTATTTGTGTTGTTGTTGTTATGCACAAGCACGTGATTCCCGATTGCTACAAATGTAAAAAGGAAGTGGCAAATATCCCTACATGTTTCTTCTTCTTCCTGATATCTTAACTTTTTTATTTTTCCAGCCACGTACCTCATTTAATTCTTATCAGTCCACTTAGTTTTTCCTGTTTCTCTTGGAGCTCATTCCTGCTGTGTAAGCATGGACTGAAAGTGGTTTTCACTTGATGGCTAGGTCTTGTGCACGCTACAGGTCAAATTGGGCGATATTTTTGTCTGTGGATGAGAAAACGAACCATGGCACTAGGGATAAGGCGGCTTCTTCGTCCTGATAAGTCGGACCACATCATATGGCGTCTTTTAACATAAAACTGACTCATCTAGTTGCTATCATTTTGCTAATAGATGGACCAGTCCATGGGCCTCTCTCTAGCACTGTTCAATTACCTTATATTATTGACACGCCACCAGTTTCGATCCATTTTAGCGAGGTAGGTGTTTCTGTTTTATCCACTGCGCAAGAAAGAGAGGCTTCCACAAATCTAAGTCATTGTTTTGGAATGTCAATTCTAAGTCATTGTTCTTCAAACTTTCATACACTACAACAGATCAATCTATGGCGACGTATTAATCGGTAATGATTTCTAAATCATCAGTAAAAAAATACATTTGGCGATGATTTAAATGTTCGTCGCTACAAGTAAACGATTTTATGATGTTTACAGAATATCGTCACAATAACATCAAATTTTAACGACGTTTAGATAATTTTGTTACCAAAACGAAAGATTTTTGCGACGAACAGAAGTATCCCCCCAGATGTTGGGGAAATCAATGTATTTGGTGTTGATTGTGGCGAAACATCGCAATTAGTTGAAACAAATAATAACCGAAATATATATTGCATCGCCAATAATCACCTTTTTTTGTAACTATTGGAGTAATCGTAGCGCAAGGGACATAGAAATGTAATATTAAGCAACGATACTTAGAAACCGTTGCAGAATGTATACTTAGTGCGACGATTTATTTAGTTCGTCACCAATATTTGCTGACGAGTTTCTGAAGCATTGTAAAAGGTGCCACATACAGCGACCATTTATTAGATTCATTGCAATTGTGATAACATTTTGCGAAAATTATGAGTTTTGTTGCAAAAAGTGTTTGTTAAATATTTTCCATAAATTTTTAGGGAAATTTGATAAATTTTGTATGTGATAGTATTATTAAAATTAATAATATTTGAAAGATAGTTTGTTAATACTAAGTGTACTTAATAATTGTAGTTAAGTTTAATTATAATTGACATTTTTATATTCCTAGCGAAGATATCTTTTGTTGTCAAGTTGTTTTCAATGTTTAAAACATATTGTTGAAAAGCACATGGAAAGTTATTTAAAATATGAAAAGTAAATATATTTTGGACATTAAAATAATTGTGAACCAAAAAATTTAAATTTAATAGGATAAAAATATTATAAATTTAAGTAAACAACTATTCTTAATTATTAATATTTAGTTACAATAAAAATTATTAATAAAAATTTTAAAAATGGTATCAATATAATATAATGATATATGGTAAGTAGTACAAGATTTTAATTAGAAGTTTAACAATTCTTACAGACATATAACAATAACAATAGTCCGCAACTTTACTCATAACTAGTAGAGAGGTTGTTTTAAAAATTCTTACAAATAGAAAATAAATAAAATTTCAAGTTGATTTCATCGATAAAGAGTTGAAATAATGATTTTGTTGGATTCCAAGTGACATGAGAGTCGGTAAAGATAAATGAATTCCCTATGTCTGGAAACCTAAAAAAGGTCCTTGCACGTTCGAAGTCACTAATTGAAATAGCAAAATTTGTTCCCTCAAGTGTAGGGTTGTTGACTCTCTCTTTCAAAAGCTTATTCGCTATAACTAACCATCTAAAGGATACAGTGAATAAGTCCCAATATTTACTACGGAAGACAAGTTGATCAAATAAACTACTAGTACGTTGCGTTTCACCTAAAACATAGTTAATATAAAACTAGATTGCTAGTTCAATGAACTGTTTAACTACACGTATACCTGACTGACCATACATAGTCATTGAATAGACGAATTGTCCAAAGAATAGATGTTCTAATCTTTTATGAACCATTGCGACATCGCCCCCGCCTCTATTTCCATCTTTCTTCTCTTGAAGATTTAAAAAAGCCTAACATAAGATATATTATATACAATCAAATGTTCATATATATAATAGGTTTTTAATAGGAAATGAGATCTAGATAATAAGGAAAGTGAAGTAGTTCGGATGATACTAAAAACTTTGAAGAAGAAAATTGACCATCGAAGGCAAACAATTATTAGTGTAGAGGGGATATTTTTTGTATTGTTTTTTCTTCAATAGGGAGAGTTTTGTCACATTCCTCCCAACGGAATGAATTTTCACCATCAGAAACTAGTCACTATGTCAAATTTTCTTGATGAATTATGTTAAGAGTTATATTATGCAAAAGTGATTTAAAATAAAATTCATTATGTTCAATGAAATTTTGGATGATAAGTGAAAGTACTACAACTCAGTACCTATACATCTTCAATTTGCCTAATGAGATAAAAGTTACCCTTATTAAAATAAAAGTAATCCATTTACCCTCTATATTATATATAAAATTTAGAATTTAAAGTAGATTACACATGATTATGTTCTTGATGTAAAGAAATATATTATTTTCTATATAGGATTATATTACTATTGTTACAAAAAAGTTAAATACTCTTTCATATCTTTCATTAAATAGTTAGTAGGCTTTCCTGAAAGAAGCATTGAAGGTCATAAAAGAAGTCAACTATATACAACCAATAAAGGAAGACAATAAGTTATCTTCCAAACACAAAAACAAACACAACCAATACACCATATGCAGAAAAAAGAACCCATATTAAACACCTAAACGTATAAGTAAAACATATCACCAGAAGGAGGGTTTGAAAATAGAAAAGAAGAATAATACCAACATAGTTAATGATGCTTCTTCAACGGTGACGACCAAAACACACCAAACGAGCACAAAAGAGGGGATAATGGTTATTGGATGGCGCATATAGAAGAATGTTGACGGCTATCATGAAAATGAAGAGAGGTTCATTTTTATATTAATCACCTAATACAAAATGAGAACACACAAGACGAGCACAAAAGAGGGGATAATGGTTATTGGATGAAGAATATAGAGGAATGTTGCCGACTATCATGAAAATGAGGAGAGGTATGTTTTCATATAATAACCTAATACAAAACAATGTCGTTTCTTGTTAAGGTAAACGATGTCATTTTTTATTTTGTCGGAAGAAAGTCAATTTATAATAAAATTCATTATGTTCAATTAAATTATCGATGATAAATGAAAGTACTAGCGTTTAATACTTATACATCTTTAATCGGTCACAATGAAGCATAGCAATGGCAATTTATGCAGACAATCAAAACCACATCACAATAAACAGAGAGACAAAGAAGACATTATAAGCACATCACAATAACCTAAAGATTGAAAGGAGAATAGAAAATTGACAATACATAAGATGGACAACTTAGTTGGATGGACTAATAATCAAAGATGAAGACTTACCACACGTGAGGCTTCTTCAACAATTGCCAAAAATAGAGGGAGAATGGATGAAAATGATGAATTGTCAAAGACAAAGATGGCTTCATCTTTTCCTTCAATTTCTTGCTAATAACCTAGTAGGGAACAATGTTGTTTTCTATATAATAAAACAACGACATTTGTTCTAAAAAACGATGTCGTTTGTTGGACGGTGAAAGAAGATGAATGTTGACGAAAATGACATCATTTGTAGTTAACGTAAGCGATGTCGTTTTCAATAAAGTCAAAAGAAGTCTACCATTTAACGAGGATTCATAAACCGATCCCTAAATGGTTTGTCATTACCATTTTGTTCCACATTTGGGAAATATATTAATATAATATATGTAAATTATATGTTACATTGTGAAAATTGATATAATATAAAGATAATAATTATTAATAGAGTAATATATATTTTACAAACTCAGGATATGATAATTTTTATACTTAATGTAAAATTTCATAAAACATTACACTAGTTACTTTACTTGTTCGATATGTTATTGCTATTAAAAATTTTATTAAGTGTAACAAAAATGCATTTTATTACAGATGATTTTTATAGTAATTTATGTTTGTGATATTTTAAAAAATTTAGCAAAATTTAAAATCTAGTAAAAAAATGTAGCATTGGTGTCACTTTCGATTTTGCGATGGTTTGTGATATCGTCGCTAAATAGATGGAAAATTTAAGCGAAGCGAAACATTGTTGCATTTATACAAACGATGAAGATTTTTAAATTGGACACAAATGTGTGATTTTGTTTTTCTTTTGGCAAACAAAAAATAATTATTCACCAAATATTTGGACATTTAAAAAAATTAAGCTCAGATGACGTCACTTCTTTGATGCCAAACGATGTTGTCTCAACTTTTTTTAATTGAATCAGCGCTGAGGTCACCCCCTATTTTGCATCTTTCTTACACTAGCTTTACCTTTTTCCTCTTTCCCATGTTGGTTTGTAGTGATTTTCTCTTCTCCTTGTCGGCGTTTGCGTGCCTCTGTCTTCTTCTCCAGTCACCAGCCTTCTATCCTTTGGTCGAGGTAAATGATTTAAAAGTTTTTCTCTGTTCACAACGTTGGTATTTTAAGAGAAAATACTTGACGATTTGTGATGGTTTTTGGAGTGTTTTTGCATTTGTTTTGATTATTTGTGGTGCATTTAGCTTTGTAATGTGTTACAATAAGTTGAGGAAGGAAAAATTCATGATTTCCTTAGGTGATTTGGGATGAATTTGTCATGCCTATGAAGTGTTCTATGAAAGTTCAAAGCGGTCTCTTTAAGACTTCCCCTTGTAGTTTTTAATGCTCGAGTGGCCCTCTAGGTCATTGAGAATATATAAGTGTAACGTCCCATCACCGATGAGAAGGGTAAAATAATAATTTGGGACGAGTTATGAGTGTGTAAACTAGTCTCGGCATGTTCATGCATAATATGATCTCCATATATGTATAAATTGTAATTTTTGTATATGCACATGATTGTACATGCATTTGTGATATTTCTCGAGATATGTGTTTATTGTGAAAAACATATAATTTAGTGCTTGAAAATTGAATTGGAGTGGATTTTTTTTTTCTGTATTTTACATTTTTTTGGAATTTTAGAAATTTTTTCTAAAAAAAATTTCC